>VZSF01004411.1:91583-134531 GCA_013398295.1 Chionis minor
AGGCGGGGGGGCCGGTGGGGGCCCCGGCGGGCAGCGGGGCCGGTGCCGGGGCGCCCCGGGCGCGGGGCCTGTGGGATGGGGCGTGTGGTGGCTCCGGGCTCACGGGAGGGGCAGAGGGTGCGAAAGGCACAGAAGCCCCATGCGAGGGCTGAGCTGAGCCGCGCCAGACGGGGCGAGGGGTGACACGCGCTCGCGCGGTGCAGGTGTCTGCGGGGCTCCCGGCACCCCATTGCCCCGCAGCGCGGGCGCCTGGCACTGCCGACCCCCGGCACTTCCCCCCGCTCCGGCTGGCCCCGCTCTCACGCGCTCTCCTCGCTGCCCACCACAGCACTGGACCCTGCTGAGCGTGTCCCTGCTGAACTGCCTCCTGTCCACCGCCTGCAGCGTGGGCCTGGCGCTGGCCATTGCCCTCACCGTCCACAGCCGGGGCATGCACCTTGTCAGGGGCTGCAACAGCGCGGCGCTACCGGCTGACGCCCGTGCAGCCATAGCCACCAACGACTGTCCTTTCAACACCACACGCATCTACGTGAGTGCAGGGCCACCAGCCCCAGCCTCTCCTGCTCTTCCTCTTTCTGTCTCTGCTTCTGCTCTTTTTCACTTTTCTTCTTTCTTGCTCCCTCCCTCCTTTGCCCACTGAGTCTCTTCCTCTCGCTCTCCCTCCTGCTCCGGTTCTCTCCCGCTGCTCGCGCAGCCTCTGCTCAGCCACACGGGTGGGCCGGGTGCAGCAGCCCGTGCTCCCCGAGGGACCTCTGACCCTCTGCTCTGCAGGACACGGCCCTGGCGCTCTGGTTCTTCTCCATGGTGTTTGCGGCTGCAGAAGCGGTGCTGTCTGGCCGCTGCTGTTTGGTGGCCCTGGTCTTCCGGGGCATTGGGCCCTGTGCACGCGGCTATGGCAAACAGCAGGTACGTCCCATCAGCCTGGACTTGTCTCCCGGCCTCTGCCCCACCAGTGCTGCCTCTTGCAGGTGCTGGGTTCTGCTGGGCGCTGGTTCCCATACAAGCAGGATGTGCAGCAGTGCTGGGGGGGGATGCAGAGTGGAGCGGGAATGTCGCGTTTTAGCCTCTTCTAGCCAGCCTTGGTGGCAGACTGGCACCCCTTCATCCTGGGTAGATGCAGAGGGACCTTCTTCCTCATCCCTCTGATAGCCAAGTCTGGTCTGTCCTGGCTGTCCTGAGTGAATCCCCCCCCCCAGCCTAGCTCAACCCTTCCCACATCCCTGTAACCCCCCCCCTTTTTTTTTTTTTTCTTTTTTTTTTCCTCCCCCTCCCCTCTAGCTGGCTGGGCCAAGTACAGTGAAGGAGGGGCCACCACGTGAGATGCAGCAACTCCTGGTCGGGCTGGCTGAGCCTTGTGCCTAGCTGGAGTGGTGAGTGCTGTGCACGGCCTGTGCTTGGGGGATGAGGGGGGCAGACTCAGCTGTTCAGAGGGCCCCTGCCCACACCAGCCCCCTGAAATGTCTTTCCAAGCACAAGTGACGAATACTGGCCACAGGGTCAGCATCTGCCTGGCCCTGCAGCAGTCCTGCGCTCACGCCTGCTCTTTCCCTGCCAGGTGGTGTTGCGGGAGTGCTGCAGTCCAGCCAGGTGACGTTGCACCTGCCCCATGCTCCTACCCCAGGTGTAGGCGCAGGTAGGACGGGCTGCCTTCCCCACCTCCCCCAGCCCCNCCCGCCGCCCCTCCTGGGACCAACCCTGCGGAGTCCAGACACCAGCTGCCCGGGGTCACCAGGCCGCCTTGGCGCAGCCGATGCCGTGGGCCCCAGACGCTCTCCCCTTCTCCTCCCGAGCTGCAGGGCCGCTCAAGTCTTGTACATGCAGTGGCGGGGACAGGCAGAGGTGCTGGGGCCTGGCAACAGCCAGGCTGGCCTGGGCGCTGGCGGCACGCTTGGGGAGCAGGCAGGGTCAGTTTGCTGTGCCCGTGCTCAGGCAGGCCCAGGAGTGGAAGGTGAAGAATCCCTTTGTTGTGAGCCTCCATTGTTTTCCTGGGTAAATAAACTGTTCATTTTCACACTGGTTGCTGTAAGTGGCTCCCCAGGGTGGCTGCCTGCTGAGAGCTGGGCCTGCTGATGGAATGACAGTGCAGCTGGTGTGTAAGCCCATCTCCATGCCCCCGCCAGGCACAGGGATGCAGACAGATACACGGTCCCAGTGTGACAGTCACCCAGCAGGATGAAGGAGCATGTTTAGCACAGCCAGACTGAGGCCAAGACACAGGTGTACAGGGTTGTGTCCCTGTGCCCCGGGAGCTACACACGTTCCTGGACTCGGCATCCCTTGACAAAGAGGAGCGTGGCAGGTTTGACAGTCATGTTTATTGGGGGTGAAGGTGGATGGTGTTGAAGAACAGGACTGAAAGCTGACATGGTCCAGCTCACTGGAAGGAGAAGCTGGTGCTTGGTAGTCCCCCACACCACTGGCTGAGGAACTTGAGCACATCTTGGCACGCAGGGCTGTGGGATGTCTGCAGAATGAGAGAGACCTTGGCAGTGGCAAGGGGGCAGTGCCATCACCCCCGCCCAGGGGCACCTGGGGGGTCTGGTAGGGCTGGGTCTGTCCCAGGTTAATCCCTGCCCAGCAGCGCCCAGGGAAGCTGCACTGAAACCACCCCAGTTCAGTGTATCTCCACCCAGCAGGACAACGTTTTATTGTCAGCATGAGGGGTTGAACACCCCACAGCCCGTCTCCCTGCCCCATGGAGTGCCTGGCTCACCTTGACAGCCATCAGGAACTTGTTCCATGTGTCCTTGTTGGCTTCCCGGCCTGGCCGCTTGAATTCTATCTTGTTCCTTAGCACAGGGTACCCTGGGTCATACAGTGACACCCTCAGAAACAAGCCGAGACCTACAGCAGACCCCGTCTCCCTCTGCTGTGGCCCGCTGGCTAGAGCTGCTCCCGTGGGGCAATGGTGCTGCCTGGGGCTTCCAGAGATCAGAATGAGGACGGGGATGCCCGCAGTGGTGGGATCAAAGGGAAATGAAGGCCTGTCCCTCCGGCAAGGACACTGAACTATGTCAAATGATAGCCCTTCGCTCCTGACACAGCCCTGTTGCTGGTGGCCCACCCCTGCTCCCCCCTTCACCCACTGTGTAAGCCCTGCAGCACAATCCCCACCCTCTGAAGTGTGTGTGTATGGGGGGGTAGCACTGGCCAGAATAGACGCCTTTTGTAAAGGAGTGGCAAAGCAGGGACAGGTGCTGTGCATGTGTGTCCGTGCTGGCCGGCCGGGGCAGTGCCATGCGAGACTCAGCAGTCACAGAATCACAGAAGCTCAGAATGGTGCCGCTTGGAAGGAACCACTGGGGTCTATATGGTCCAGACATACACCTCCCCCTGCACCCCCCTTCCCCAGCACTCGAGCAGGGCCACAGCCAGTTGCCCAGGACCGTGTCCAGATGGCTTTCGACTGTCTCCGAGAAGTACGGAGATGCCACGACTCCTGTGCAACCTGTTCCTGTGCTCAGCCACCCTCACAGTAAAAAATGGGTCCATGTTCTTCCATGTCCTTCAGTAGAACTGGCCCCACAGCCACACAGTCTCCATGCTTCTCTTACAGCACAGCCTGTATTCCCCCCAGACACCCCCCTCCCAACATACTCCCACTCCCTGCACGGCGCCACGTTGCCTCTGTGTGAGCTGGCATGCAGCTTACCTGTAAGCACACAGGGCAGGGAGCGCACCCCTGTATTTGCTGCCACCAGTGAGGCTTCGTATGTGTCACGCTCATCCTGTGGCAGCACCTGCTCCAGCCGTTGGTCCATGGACATGGTGAGCACCCAGTCCCTGACCTCCTCCCGCTTCTCCTCCTGCAGGACAGAGACCCGGGCACCTCTGGTATTGCATGCCGTGTCACTGTCCAGCTGCTGCTCCGCAGCACCAGGGAGCACACCAGGCAGAGCAGGACACGAGTGCATGCACGTACCTGTGTGTACTTGGGGGTGGGGGCGTTCACGCATGCATGCACAAGCACGTGTTCATGTTGGGAGGGGACCATGAGGAAGAGTGCGTGTGTGTGCGCATGTGTGCGCATACTGGGGCTGCGCGTGTGCTTGTGGTGGGCAGTGCTGAGCACATACCCATCTCCTGTAGTGCCTGCTGTCCCACCTCTGCCCCAGTCCCTGGCACGAGGGCCCTGAAGCAGCATCACTGTTCATGGGAGCTGAAGAAGGCAGATGACACTCACGGGCACGTGCTGTTGGGCTGGAAGTGGCACTTCAAAGGGAATGTCTGTGCTCTGGAAATCAGAGTGGTCCAGAGAATCCAGGTTCCCTTCTTCAATGGCCTGAGAAAGGAAAAGTAGTGGAGCACTAGGCAATACCTCCTTGGAGTTGACAGTACAATCTACACTGCGAGGACGGCATTACTGATGCCCCTGTCTGTGAGTGCTGCGGTGACTGGGAGGTGGCATTTATGGCCGCCCTCTGCAGTGTCAGAGGCTGCGTGCCCCTGAAACGCTACTACTCAACAAGGGAAAGATTAAATGGCGAGCTTTTTTTTCCCCCAGCAGCTGCTGACAGCACTTGGAAGACTGGTGCAGCGAGGTCTGCCAGCTTCCTAGGCTTTGGTGTCGTCTGGTGACCAAGCTGCTTGTCAAGGGAGAAGCTGACCGGCATGGCGGGGGGTGGTCCTGAGTCTCGTATCACAGTGGCCGAAGCACTGGGCTGTGCCGTCCACCCCTCAGAAAATTTTCCTTCCCTTGGAACAACTTGGATGAGATCATCCTGAAAGCTGTAACGGCACTTGCCGCCAGGAGGCTACAGGCCTGAACTGCGAGGCCAGCTGCTGTTTGCTGCAACTGGCGTGCACGCTGGCATTGGCACACATGGTCAGAGCTGCTCAGGTGCCTGGCGTGGCAAGTCCTTCCACAGCCAGCGCTAGGGTACTTGGTGCTGTGTGTGCACACACCCAGCAGTGCTTGGCATGCTCCATCAGCACCATCTCAAACGTGTGCTGCCACATCGGACCCTCAGGACTACCCTGGCTAGGCTGGGGGTCTGTTTTGGCCCTACAGCCATTGTCATTTTAAGTATGATAGTCCCCCCTCCAGCAGACCATACGCACATCTGAGAGGTCCAGGAAGCGGTTTAGGAAGATGAAAGCCATGTTCTCCCAGTTGACTGCCTAGTACAGAGAGAAACCCCAAGTAAGACCAAACAGCTTATCTTCATAGCTGCAACTGTCCTGCCTGAGTGACGGCTAGAAAGCACGTGGTTCTGTTTGTGCCACAACATCCCACTTGCAGCACAAGTAATGGAGAAGGGGAGTGCGCATCCTGGCTCACCATCCTGGAGGACTGCTTCACAGGAAACCCCTGGGACAGCCAGCCCACTAGCCACAGGCTGTCCCACAAGATGGAGTGGGGCGCTATTGCACAGCCAGCACCAGACAGCGAGAACACACTCTGCTTGCCATGTGTCGCTGCGTCTGGGCAGGCAGGCAGAGCCTGCAGCCTCAGGAGGAGCAAGGTAACACTTGGGTAACCCAGAGCAAGGCAGATCAGTGAGGAGTCCTCAATCTACAGATCCGTGCAATACCATGCGGCTTCTGGTCCACCCCTGGGTCTGCAGCTCACATCCCCATTGCTAGTTCATGTCTGCCCTCCCATACCTACTGCCATTCCGCGACAAAATGCAGAGGCTGGCAAACTGTTTGAGGAAAGGCTTCCAATGGCAGTGTCTCGCTGCTGGTCTACCAGTGCAGCTAGGGGAAGATAAAGCTGAGAATCCCTGAACCCAGGGTCCTCCACCTCCTTAGCTGCTCTGGTGGCAGACAGCTCTTACCTTGGCAGCTATCCCAGCTTCATAGAAAGCCTTGTCTGCAGGCAGGAGATCTGTGTGGCGCAGCAGGGAAACGGACAGCTTGGCAGCCACAGTGTCCTGCAAACACAGAGGACAGTAAAGCCACAACAATCAGCACAGAAAAATCAGGCCAGAAGGGATCTTATGAGATCATACTGTCCCAGACCCATGGCAGGGATGCTGCACCCCCATATTCCCAACATGTAACATAGAAAGGTTAGAAAACTTCAGTCCTGATTGTAAGTACCCTCACTATGTGAACACATGGGAAGACTGTTAGCCGAAGATGCAGTTCTTCCGCTTTATAAACCTTGCTGTTTTTTACTAGAAGCCACACCCAAACGACTCCCAGCACCTGAGTCACTGAATAGTTGAGGTTGGAAGGGATCTCTGGTGATTGCTCGTCCACCTGCCCTGTTCAAAGCAGAGTCAGCTCCAGCAGGTTGTTCAGGAACATGTCTGGTCAGGTTTTGAGTATCTCAAGGATGGAGACTCTCCACCCTTTCCAAGAAACCTGTTCTGGTGTTCAGCCAAAGTCAGAGTAAGTTTTTTCTTGTATTCAATCACATAAGAATTTTGGAGCGGAGAGTGAGGAATTCAAGGGAGATTTCAGTTTTGTGCTTGCCAGATAGGTTCTCATCACACCAGAACTGGGAAGGTCACCCCTCCTTCACGGTCCCAAATAGACCCAATACCTCAGCATTCCACACCTGTGTGGATCTGTACAGGTTTCCAAGACTCAGACTTGGCTCCTTCTGTCTGATGTGTCTCTGGACCCCCAGCATCCACACACACAGCCATGGGGAAGCCAGAGTCTCCCCATAGACTTTTACTGGGGTCCTCATAGAAGGCCCAACACACAGGTTCAGTACCTGCCAAAGCCCTGTGTGGTGGCAAACGCCCAGGCTCACAAGCCCCCAAAGCTCTGGGCAAAGCCAGTCTGCTCTCAAGACCACGTGTGAAGCCCAGCAGCTCTCATGGCCTGGGCAGCTGAAGAGGAAGCAATGCGTCCCCTGGGAAGACCAGATTTTTCTCTGATCCCTAAATTTCTACTGGTGCCTCTGCTCTCATAAGTCATGCCGAGCACATGGATCAGCTTCCCACTGGTTTACATCTCAGACTCAGTGGCTGGGGGCAGGTTCCACTGTAGGCAGTCAGAGATTATCTCCAGTTACAAGCGATAGTGGTGGGCTCCCAGATCCCAGGCTCATGCATCCATGATGTGCAAGAGATCCAGGAATTGGAATAGTGAACTATGGATAGACCTGAACCTGCAGGTCCCCTCAGGGCTCTGCGCCCAGGGTGGTGACCTCCAAAGGAACTTCAAAAACCTTACCAGTTGCTTCACGCCCTGAGCAGCGGAGCGGGTAGCATAGTAGTGACAGATCAGCAGCATCGTTTCAAACTCCTCATGTGCTGGAGTGTTTGCCTCGCTTGACTTGACTAAGTTTTCACACTGGAGAAAAGGAGAGTAAATGAGAACTCGAGAGCACAGGGAGACTCTTCATCCACTTCAGTTTAGGGAAAAGTTGTGGGAGAGAAGGATCTGAAATATCTAGGCACCTCTGGGGACTGGAGAATGGCTGAGCTTTGGGTGCTCTGGGTCCTACAAATTGTGGAAGGGAGGAGGCTGTGGGAGAAGGGGAGAGCCAACAGTACTGCAATAACAAACAGCACTGGAAGGAGCGGTGAGTTTGGATGGACAAAGGTGGATTTAGTTTGTTCTAGAGGTGGGTATTTGTGGGACAGAAACAGAGAAGAGGCAACCATGGGCTCTGGCTGCGGTATTCTGGGACAGGAAATAAGGAGCAGAAGGCTCTGAGCATCTCTGGGGAGATGGGGAGGACTCTATTTTCCAGGGTCCATATTTCTGTGCTTTCACCAGGTCCTTGCCCCACCCAGGCTGCTGAATATGGGAGTAGGATAAAAAGTGGGCATGTTGTGATAGGGTCCCATGTAGCAATGACACAGTGAGCTCTGGAAGTGCCAGTGTCCGGACCCACTTCTAGGATTTGGCCCTGAGTGCAGGGTCATCTTCCTCCCTGACTTTTGCCCAGCCACGTCTACTTCACAGTATCTTGTTGTTCTACTGTCCACATTGTGGACATTTCCTCATTTCCCCTCTGCTTGTGTTCTACAAACACTTCCCATGTCACCCGGCTAGAGGCTGCTTCTTCTTTGCCCGCTGCCAGGAGCCACCGGGGTGTTGGGGCTAAGGCAGTGGTAGCCATGGTCCACACTCACCAGATGGAAGAGAACCTCACGCAGCTCAGCCCAGCTGGAGTAAGCCTCGGCACAATTCATGCCAGATGCATTCACCATCTCCACAAAGAGACGCTTGTAAATGTTGAAATTCTGCAACAAAAAGGAGAGAAATCTGCAGGGAGACAGCGGGGGGAGGCAGAAAAGACAGAGCTCTCCTGCTGTCAGGCACAGCCTGAGGGGACGGCGGCTCTGCACACAGGCTCCTGGAGCAGCACTGCTGCAGATGGCTGGTTGCAAGAGGACAACACAGGGAAACAGGGAAGAATGCTTCCTGCAGACAGTGCTCTCAGAGAGGAAAACGGTTGCTTTTATGCTGGTCTTGGTGGTTAAGGTGTTCAAAAGAAAAACAAATGCTCAACTCCCCCAGCTCCTTCCCTGTGGAGAACATGCCAGGAGGTTGCCTTCAGGCCTCTAGCTGAGGAGCTCTGGAAGACTCCGCAGTAGGGCTGAAGCGCTGTGGACATGTTGAACACCTGGCAATCCCAGTTCTGGACTGGAAGCCTGACTCATGCAGCAGATCATAGCACACTCTGGCAACTGGCACTGCCATGCTGTCTGCATTACCTGTGGGTTGGCAGGTGCTCCATGGTGGACGTACAGGCTCAGGGCTTTGTCCCAGCTTCCTTCCCGGATGAGGTGGGTTGCATACAGAGCTACATACTTGTGTAAGACTTTATAGTTCTGGAGAAGGCACACACAAAGCAGTAGCATGAGATTCATGAACTGAACGCTTGTCACTCAGTAGGGACGGTTTCAGATGCATGGACACACACACCTGAGTCCCAAAGGGCCAGACCAGCTAATCAGACAGAGACAGATGGCACCTGAGCCCCGCTTGACACCTCCAGTCCTGATGCTGTGCTGACCCTCCACACATGCAAATAAAGCTGTTTTTCAGCTGTTCACCACTTGACAAAGGAATACTGCCAAATACATAAAGGATGCAGTAACTCCGCAATGTGGCACCACAGGTATCAATTGTAAACTGGCCCTTGGTCTTATGAAAGAATGAATCAAAACACTTTGTGGACTGAAGACATTCAAACTGAAGACAATTTGCAAGGCTGCTCTAGTTCGTTATTCAAATGCTGTCAGATCTCTGGGACTGGAGGCCTCCTTGGAGCGCTGCTCACACATGATCATACATGGTACATACAATCACATAAACACTTTGCTGAAGACTGACAGTAGTGGGATTTACAGAAGTTCAGCTGATGAAAGACCTGGTTCATACAGGCTTAAATATACTAATGAGATGAAGATGGTGCAAAATGTGCAATCCTGTCAAAAACGAGTAATGGAAACAAGTTTATTAAGCACAAGAGAGAACAATGCCCCAATGATATGTCTAGAACCTCAACACCCAGATGTGGATGCTGATGAAACACTAGGTGTGGGACAGTTTGGGATGAAGATTAAGTCTGGTGTGTGACCTGTTTTGATAAACGTAACTTTTTCCTGTATAATAACTGTAGAACAGCTGAGACAAAAGTCTGAAATTCTGCGGTGGTTGTGGAGCAAGGCTGTGCTAACGCTCTCTTAGAGGCATAAACAGACTAATTTCTTGGACTGAATGTGGTGGTGCTGTGCCTGGCTCACAGTAAAATTGATAAAGCCTTTACCATTAAATTGAGCATGAAGTTATTCTTTATGGAAGATCAACACTGCTATCTCCTGATAATTAGAAGATCGCACAGAAGTCTCCAAGGTAACAACTACTACAGCAAAGACCATTTGTATCACCAGAGAAGCGCAAGTCAAAAAGAAATCAAGTTCACGGTAGTAGAGTCCAAACACAGGTTACTGGTGGCTGCCTTACAAACAAAGTTATAAAACCCCAGCAGAACAGGTTACCAGTGCTCGTCCAAGTTATCAGTGTCTGCCTGCGCGGTTAGCTGTGATGCCTCAACGAACTGCAGACTCCCCCACCAGGGGCTGCCCTGGTACTCAGTCTGAAGCGATACCTCACTTCAAACAATGAGCACCTGCCCTTACTTTAGCTCCTTTATCAATAACTATTGAATCAATAACCAATGAATAACCAATAACCACTGAATACAAACAAACACTTAAAGCAGATCCTGGTAATCTAGTCTTCTAGTTTCTCCTGCTGTTACTTCATTGTAAAACATTACTGCACTGCAAAACAGTTTAATTTCGCTTTTCTACGTTTTTATTACTCTGCTGAGGTAATTTTGCTATTTTTTGGTCAGTAAAAATGAAAAAAATTGTCAAATTTGCTGTCATGACAAGGATGTCTCATTTCTACCAACACCAGACCTCTAAAGAACATGTAGAAAGAAGGGTTTCTTTTACAAATCTGTTTCCATGGTACCAATTACTTCCAGCCCAAACAACTCATTTAGCTTTTCCCAACGTTCCATTAAAAACAAAATTTGAACCCAATATGCTTCTGGGTTGTAATGCTTCCCTATTAGGCCTGACTGGACAAGATGGGGACAGTGGAGAGGTGTTTTTTGAGCTGCTGCAGTGACCCCTGTGCTCCCCACAGTACGACTGCTTTGCCCTGCCCACTCATTCCTGCTGATCCTGCTGAGAGAGCCAGGACCCCAGGTCTGTCTCCCGAGGGCTCACACGGGCACTCACCTGCTTAGCTGCCACCTCTAGGCACTTCTCCCATTGCTTCTGTTCTGCATACATATCCAAAGCGGCCATGACATCTATTCCCACTAGCTGGGGATGGAAACAACCGTAAATTCACTGTGCCGGCAAGGTTTCCTACCAGCATCAGGGCAGGCATCAGCCCACCCAGGTTTTTTCTTCACATGCACACAGTCCCTCCCCCTTTACAGTGTGGAGGCACAGAGCCAGTGTGACCCAACTGGTCTGCAGAAACTGTGACTCAGGCACACACAGACTCCTCACCAGTGGGCATATTCAGGCAAAAGCCCCATAAGAAAGACCCCAAGGATCTGCACAGATCCTGACATCACTCCCTAGACTGTGAGACATCCCAAACACGTACCGAATCTACCTTTCCTTGGTTCTTTAAATACTCCTTGTAACGCTGGTCCACATACTCCTCTGACCTACTGGGCAGAAAGAATCTTAATAGGCAGCAAGACTAATAGTGTCTGGCATCAGTGCAGAGGCTGGATTCAACTTTGTCTACTTTGGGAAAAAGAGGACGTACAGCTGTGCCATGTCTTTCTGGTCTGCCACTGGGAGCATAGGTAGAAGGGGCAAGAAAGGGTCTAGACAGCTCTTGCAATATAATGTGTGAGGAGAGTAAGGGATCACAGGACTTTCAAAAGGAAGTGCATGCACAGGATTATGACATGGGAAGGGGAGACAGGGATAGGACAAAAGGGGATAACAATTTCCATGGGATGTGTGGCAATAGAAAAGTGTCAAGATGGCAAATGGCTTGGGAAGGGCAGCTGTGCATAATGTGCCCTGTCGAGCCTGCAAAGGCCACTGTGGAGACAATCCAAGGAACCTGGGGAAAGCAGGACAGGACAGGACAAGGGATCATCTGGGGTTGGGAGAGGGAGCAGGAAGAATACAATTTGAGAAGTTCAGGGCATACCTGGGGTCCAACTCCTTAGCAACGCGCTTGGCTTTGCTCCATTCCTCCCCTTCAATGAAGGCATCAATAGCTTCTTGGATGAGGTCCAAGTTGAGGTAGAGTTCAGCTGCCTGCAGGGCCAGAGACAGTCCCATGGGAGATGAAACCCCAAAGGCACCCTGCAGCCCCAGCTGGAGCTGGTGCTGTTGGAAGTGACCAGCACACAGCAATGACAGGAAGTCTCTTCCCAAAAGATAACCCCCCTTCTGTGCTTTCTGTCTCCTCCCGAGGGCTGTATCTCTCACACTGTTCCAGGACCTTATCCCTTCCCTTTTTATCTCCTCCTTGAGGACTCCATGCTGCCTAACTCTGGGTAAGGCCATCCACCTATCACCTCAGGATGTGACTTTGCCTCCTTCCCTTAGATAGAGCTCTGCCTGCCTATGTCACTGCTTCTTGAGTAGTCTGGGGGCAGGAGCCAGTCCTCACCGCACTGTATTTCTTCATGGCCACCAGCTGAGGAGCCACAGTCCGCGTCACCTCCATGCTCTGTGACTGACCCAAGAATTTAATGGCCAACTCAGCAGCCTGTGAAGAGAAATTGTCAGCAGCACAAATGATGAGGTGTTCAAGAGATGGATGAAGCCAGGAAGAGCTCAGTCCTAGCTAAAAGACTAGGGCTTTTAAACTATGTTTAAACTATGGGGTAAGAGAGGAAATGACAACTCTCAGCAATTCAGAGAAGCAAAGCCCAGCTGCTTTCACAGATGGGAGAAGGTCAGACAAGGACATAATTTTGTTGAAGTTGGTACAAGGGCACAAGTACAAGTGAAAAGTATGAACAAGGACACAACCCAAAGGCTGGTGGACATGGACCATGAAAAGAAAGGGTGCTCATCTAGGCAAGGTCTAAGTCATAAAGTCCAGCTCTTCACTGCATGGAGATATGGGCACAAAGACGCTGGCATGCTGCCGGAAGTGGTGCCAGAGCAAAGATGTCAGTGCAGGGCAGGACAAGCACACAGCCCATCATGGCTCAAGAGAATGGCCATGAAGGCTTTCAGACCCTGCCGTCACCGGAGCCTGCAGATTCTCTCTTGTGCCCTGCAGTAACTGAGGCAGCTCTGGGATGCAGTGCAGATTGTGGGAAAGCTCCTAGACAGCAGAGTAGATGAAGGGAATCATAGCCCCTGACTGTACCTTCAGCAAGCACTTCTCCATCAGGACGCTGTTGCTGGGATCCCGCACCTTCAGATAGCAGTCCACTGCCCTGGCATATTCCCCAGCCTGCTCCCACTCCCGTGCCTGCTCCAGCAGCCCTTCTGTTCCTCTGTAGGGAGGAATGCAGGCTGTGAACGACTGGGACGCTGCTGCAGAGATGCTGTAGACAGTGTGCAGGGCATGGGCAGGGAGGTGCACAGCAGAGGTTAAGCCAGGGACCTCAGAGGGGGCTGAGCACGTGACAAGAAATGCACACAGCCAAGGCGCAGGAGAGGATTGATTAAGGACCCTGGGGACACGCACTGGTGGAACAGAAGACCCGGGAGATCTCTAAGTGGCAAGAAGACATCTAGGAGACTTTGGATGGCGAGAATAAGCCTGGAGTCTCCCAGAGCAGGAAGGATGTTAGAAAACCTATGCAGGAAGAAGTCCAGGGCCAGGCTATCTCTGTACGGCATCAGCACAAGGCCCAGGGGAAGAGTTACCCTACAGCCTGCCCACAGCATTCCTTACCTGGTGCCCTTCTTGGCAGCCTCCCTGCTGCACTCCTCCTGTAACTCTTCTAGCCGACTAGGCACGTATTCCTTGCAGATCCGTAGGGCCTCACTCCACATTCCAGCCTCCTGCACAAGCCCAATGTGGAAGAGAAATTTTCACCAGTTCACCAGGACTCCCCACACTCCTGGCATCACATAACACATCTAGGCTCTCATGTCATCTAGCCAGAGGACCTACTGGAAGAAACAACCGCAGCAGCACCATCCAGTTCTTTCCTCCCGCAAAATGACACCTATGTCTATCTATTCACCCAGGCTACCTCAGGGAGAAGAGCTCATCCATCCTAGCCATCTCTATGGAATGGGCACTTACAGTCTCCAAATGCACCCACTTGTGCTACCCCTGAGGACCACCCATAACCTTCTGGAAGGATATTCCTCCCGGAGCTGTGAGACTGCTCAGGCAGGCTGCGAAATCTCTACTGGTTCAGTCTTCTAAGAGCAGGCCAGCATCAAGTTCTACTAGTAAGTACCTGAATAAATGGTTTCTCTTTGGCTGCTACCTTGACAGGGAGAGCTGGGAGATGGGTTTCATTCCTCCTCCATCCAAACTGGGTTCTCATCCAGTGAGGAAGGCAATGATGTTGCTACAGACCACACTCACCCTGTAGTACTTTATTGCCAGCTCAGGTCTCTGTGCTCGCAGGAGGAAGGCCTCTGCTTTCTGGAACTCCCTCTGCTCAAAGGCAAAACGTGCCTGTCCCACAAGCACATCCGCCACGCTGTCTGGGTCATGAGCCTCAGCCACGCGCTGCGCAGCATCCCAGTTCTGGTTATGCACAAACCTAGGGGAATCGGCATGAGATGCACAAAGAGGGACAGCACGGAGCAGACCAACGCTGGAGAAGCAACCGGGCTGGAATCATGTGGGGAGAGGACATGCAGCAGGCCAGGATGGGGAAGGATACATACATCAGCACTGCCTCCTTGGGTTTCCCGGCTTTGATAAACTCTGCTTCAGCCTCTTCAAATTTGCCCTAGGAGAGAGGAGGGAATTTGCTTGCATGCCTTCCTGCCCTGACACCATCGCATGATCTCTTCTGCTGACCATGAGGCAGAGAGGATTTATGAAACAAAGATTTGTGTGGAATCTTGGGGCTGTAATCACGGAACCTTGTGGGTGAACAGTGACTGCAGCCATAAAAGCAGCTGCTGCAGTAGCCCTTGAGGACAACTGTTCAATTCATGGAGTGACCAGGGAACTCCCGCCTGTTCCTGGGGGTAAAATTACCTCATCTTCTAGGAACATGGCATACTTTAAGTGGATCTCTGGCATCTTCTGCTTCATGGAGAGGCGGGCCAGTTCAAAAGCAAACTCAAAGACCCTGCAACAAAAAAGAAAATGGGGTGAGAGCAGGACTATGTGCTGTGACGTCATGCCTTCATCAAAAGCAAGGCATCAAGTAGAGCACAAGACACTGAGAGGAGAGAGGGAAAAACAGAGGGTACCAAGTGAATGGACACTGCCCTATCCAGAGAACAGGAACTTTTAGAGCCCCCACGAAGGAAATTCAGCTCCTTCACACTTGTTGTTAGTGCCAGAGGCCCTTGGTTCAACACTAAAGGGAGGTCACAAGACTCCCCCGAGCCTAGTGACGTGGGAGAGCTGGGGGAGAGCAGCAGTGGACAGCAGGTGCAGTCGCATGGCTGGGCAGGTGCAAAATGGGGCCAAAACTCTTCTGGCTGGGAGTTACTTATGGTGACAGGAGCAATACCTCCTTCAGAGGCTCTCTCTCACAAGGGCTCCCTGCTGACGCTAAAGGGCAAACTGCTTTTGCCCGCCCTGCTCTGACTTGACATTTGAGAGACTAACAGGTCGATGGGATGTGTCAAGAAAGAGGAATGCCTGTGGGAACAAATACAGGTGGGGTGGGAAGACATGCCATATCCTGGACCTGCAGCTATCATGTGCATACAGTTATCTTGGGCCATTCCTTTTTTCTTAGGTCAGAGAAGTGGAGAGAAGTGCGGGGCTGATGGACCTGCTTACCCACTGTCTGCTGCATGGTCAATGGCCATCTCCAGAAGGCCGAATTTACTGAGGAGTTTCACAGCTGCCTCTCCACCCAGGCTCTTTGCCCACATATAAGCCACGTGCTTATAGGAGTTTGCTCCCCCGTGTGCCTTGGCTACCTATTCAAAGCAAAGAAAGCAGAAGAGCCCAATGCATCCATTTCGCCTGCCGCAGGCTGAGCCAGGACTGCCCTCTCACATGATGCCTGTTATCATGAGGAAGTACCAAAACCAACCGTTCTCTCCCGAGGAACCCTTCTGTAGCCACCACTGGACTGAGGAGAGTGAGACAAAGGCTTACAGGGCAGAGCAGAGAAGAGGCTGCTGCCTCCTCAACGTGGTTCACACCACTGTCAGGCCAGCAGAAGTGACCCTTGGCAATCTGTGTCCACCCTGGAGGGGGAAGGGGCTGCCACAGCGTGGCTGTGGGCAAAGCAAAACCTCTGAGGTACAACACAGCGCAGTGGTGAGGAGCAGAGCAGTGCCCAGAGGAAGGCAGTGCTGCACAGTGGCTAGGGGTCGTGCCCTGCTTTTGGGGAGCAATGCTGCAGAGCAGCAGGCACAAGGGCCGCCAGTGCTATGCCACACGTTGGAGCTGGGCAGTGTATGCCAAGTCTTCAAATTTATCGGTGAACAGAGACGGAGCAGTTCCTACCAGGACCCTGTAGTCAAAGCCTGATCCCTGCACAGTGGGATAGCTGTGAAATGATTAATACCCTGTAAGCTTCCTCCCACATGTCATTCACTCTGTACATGTTCACTGTGGCCTTCCAGTCCTTAGCTTCCAGGTAGTGGTACTCAGCCTCCTGTAAGCGTCCCTCTGCCTCTAGCTCCTGCAATTAGAGAAAATGAGCAAGTGACACTCTTGTGCCTGCTTGGTCTAGTTGATCCCCTGCCGTGAGGTGCACTCACCTTGCCCAGGTGCAGGTGGGTATCGCTGAGTAAGTCCTTGTGATACTTTGCCACAAGGCCAACCATCTCATCATACATCTTACACTTCTTGTACATGGTGATGGCCAAATCAGGTTCATTCACAGTGATATACAGCCTGGGAACACAAGCACATTCAAAGAGCTCAGCCAAGGACAGGACCAGTCCTGGCAGTCTCCCTGCATCCTGCCCAGTGGAACCAGATCCTGGGCATACTGCCAGTGCGCAGCACGACTGTTGTGGACTGCAAGGCTGAACTCTGCTTAGACAGAGCCCTTCTGTTACGCCACCATCAGCTGCCGTAGGGCAAAGTTATTCCCTCCATCCTCACTTCTCAACCTGAGCTGTGACTTAGAGGGAGCCTCTGGGCTTCTGTGACCTCTTCTCATCTTGGCCTCCAACCTGAGGCTGTCAGTCTTGTTGGGATGGTAACACGACAATAACAGCTTGAGTTACTCATACAGGCCAGCAGAAAGATTAAACCAAATGTGATCTCACCAGTTGTAATGCCCCCTTTCATCTACTGAGCACCCTTGAGATCAGATACATGGCTGTTTGTCCCTGGACCTATGAACCCTACTGTGTTGTTATTAATTTAGAACTGACAACATTAGTAACGTGGACGGGAAACACTCCACTTTCCATGTCTTATCCTCAGCTGACCGTGACAGATCAGATGTAGCACTCTGCAGTGGGAAAAAGCCCTGCCATATTTCCTCTGCTTTGTGAGACAGCCGCACCCAACCTGCACCTCCTTTTTGTCCTAGTGGACAAAGCTATGTTAACAGCCAGTGAGTTCTCTTCCTGTGAACTCTGAAACACCAGCTCTCGGTCTCCACGTGTGGACAGAGTACCTCTGACTGTTCCAAACCCTAGTCCCAAGCTCTACTCCCACCCCGGTAAAGAGCTCCTCCTCACTACAGCCATTCTTTCAGGGCTCAGTCTTGGACTAGTACCAGGGAAGATGCTCACCTCTCTGCTTCTTTGTACTTGCCCTGCTTCTCCATCTCTTGGGCCTGGGTTATATAGAGCACAGACACATCTTCCTGACTCATACACTTGATTGCCAGCTGCCAAAAGGAACACACATGGGAGAAATTACAGCACACTGCACAACAATTTCTTGATACACGGTAGTGCAGAAGGGGAAAACCAATCTCCTTCCCATTAAAACGTGTATATGCTACATACTCTGCAGAGAATGGTAGCCATTTGTCACTGTGATCAAAGCGCACAGGACCAACCCCCTTGGAGAGTGCTATTTGTGTTACAGATGCACGCACACAGGGCTGGTCACTGACAGGATGTGAATACCAGGGACTGACTTCTGGCTGGCTACCAGATGCCCTTTGGGCATGCATCCTTTGGGAAGACTGCTTGTTGACCAGGTGTTAGTGCACACGGCACCACCATCTCCCAACGAAAGACATTTCACCCAGCATAGTGAGGTCCCCAGAAGCTTTAGCTTCTGACTCTACCTTGTGAGCCTGTTCCCAGAGCCCAGCCCGTGTGTACATGTCAATGGCATCCTTTGTCTGGTCTCCTTTGATGTACAGCTCCTCTGCAACCTGTAGGAAAATGACCATACTCAGCAGTCACAAGGGACACACAGAGCAGCAACGATGGTGCTCTGTGGCCTCACCTGGTACTCCTGTAAAGCTGCATAGTGCTGGGCAATCTTGAGATAATATTTGGCTGCTGTCTGTTTGTCCTGCAAGTCCAAAATGTAGATGGCCTTCTTCCACTGCCGGGCTCCCAAGGCTGCCTCAATGGCCTTAATTGAGCACCTAGCATTAAAAGCATAACTTTTTATAGCCAGCCAGCAGCCATCTCCTCCAGCTGAGCTAAAGCAGGGAGACCAAAGTGGTCTGCAGCTTGACTCATCTTACTGGGTTAGAGCAGCAAAAGGGCAAAGCTAAGGGGAAAGAATGAAAAACTAGGACACCAAGGAAGAGTGATCAGGGCTGAAAGACCCTGGGAGAGATGCAGAAAGGCATCCATGGTTGGGGCCAGCAGCCTGCACATAAGCACCAGGGGCACCAGCAAAGTGGGATCAAAGGCGCTTACTCAGGAACCCCCCCTGCTGATTTAAGCAAACCATATCAACTTCATAGCTTATATACTGTTATACTGCTGCTGGTTATACAGCCACCAGCTGCCCCCACCTGGCTTCAATATAATGGTTAATAGCAGCATCCAGCTGTTTCTGCTGCACCAGGTGGTCTCCCCAGGCTTCCTCCAGCTTCACAACTTCCACAGGAAATGCCAGGCGAGCCAGCTCCACTGCTGTAAGGGGACATGATAGCTGTTACACTGAATCCAGCAAGGAAGCAGAACTGTGAGGTGAACAAGGGCTTTGGATGAGGCACAGAAGGAGAGGAATGGTGTCTGTCTAATCCACTCCAGCTCCGATGGGCCACTCAACAATCTGGACCCCATGGAAAGCTGGACTGAATCCATGCTGGTGCAATCAGCATGATCAAGGCTGTGGGAACAGGATACTGTTCTGGGACTGTGTGTGCAGGTACAACTGTGTGAAAATACACACATTGAATGAGATGATACATGGAAGCTTCAGAGCATCTAGGCACCTCCAGGCTCCAGGGCAATAGCTCATGTTGCCATGCCACCAGGCCAGAGTACCCAAGCTCCTACTGGCCATGGGCGGGGGGAGGAACATACTTAGCACAGTACCTTTCAGGAAGGCACTGCCCTTGCAGTAGCACTCCAGAGCCTTCCGTGGGTTCCCAACCTTCTCAAACAGGTCTCCAGCCTAATGACAAATACAAGACATCGGTTTCCAGAGCCACTACTTCCCCACACCATCATGTCCCACGTACAGAGGCTGTCAGTCCTACTGCACAGACTTCTCCATCAGCTATGCTTTCCCCACTAGCCAAGAGCATGGGGATAAAGGGAACTTCTAGGAAAGACTGCATGTGCTGAGACCATTGTCCTCTCTGCTGATCTACATATCCCAAGTGTTTTTCTGGGGCACTGTCTTCTAACAAGATAAGAGTTTCTGAGACAACCTCCCTTCTGTGCACAGTGGCTTCTGCAGCAACAGCTTCTTCTGTGACCACAGCCCCTAGGAGCTCTGCTCTGCAGGTGCTCATACAGGAGCTCTGGGCATGAGTAGTGAAGGGGCAAGCTCAGCCTCTTGCAGTAGAAGGTTTTTACCCTGTAGGAATGAGTGGTGGCCAACAGGGTGGGATGAGGCTCAAAGCCTGTGGAACTTATAACAGAGGAAAAACCATCCCAACAAACGAAAGATTCATTCCCTTCGGTATCTGAACAGTGGCAAAAGCACATGTCTACAGAAAGATTACAAGAACAGACCAAGTATACACTAGCCTTTTCTCCATTATTTCTATTCATCTCTGACAACCTGAATTGTAGAAGCTTCTTGAGTTGGTGCCATTATACCCTCACATCATCATATCTAAAGGTTTTTGACAGACTCTACCTCTATGATTTGTCTAATCACTTTTGGACTTTATACTTTTTGATAAAAAAGCATCTGGCAGCAATAAGTTCCATTAGTTACACTTTCAACTGAAGGCTTGAAAAAAGGTGACAGGTTTGGAAAATCACAAAATTCTCTTGGGTCAAAATGAAATGGTCATGAAATGCTGAAGGTAAAGTGAGACTGGAGAAATGGAATTTAAGCAGGGCACATAAAATAGGCCAGCAAAAAGAAGTGGGGTGTTTTCCACACAACACATAACTGAACTGGCTAACTCACAGCCAATACTGTAGATCAAAATGGTTCAAAAAACAATTCGACAAACTCATGGAAGTAAAATCTACCAGGAACTCTTAAACAAAGATAAAACTGTTCAGGTACACTATAGTCTGCAAACTGCTGGAAACCACAAACATACACCAGGGGAAGTATCACCCTCTATTTGCCTGCTTTATATTCCTTAAACATCTGCAAGAGGCCACTGTTGGCGAGGATACCAAGCTGTATGCTGGTCAGACTCAGCACTGATTTCTCACATTAACGTGATTATGTGCTGTGTAAAAAGCACCCTTTTGTTTTAAAACTGTCACCTAACAATAAGTAGTTACCAATTTTTTTGTGTTATTAGACATGGAGAATAATCACTTCCCTATGATACTAATGGTTCTACAGATTGTCTTCATAGCCTCCTTTGTTTTTCTTCCTTAGCTTTTCCATTTAGACTACCCTTGGAGCACTGTACATTTTCACGTTGATATCAAGTTTTCTGCTTGATTCACAACTCCTTTCCTGTTCGTGCCCTATCTTCCCAAGGGCCTCCTTGACTAGTACTGAACACTCAGCTGATGTTTCATAGACATGGCACCGATCTTTTTCCCGACTAATAACATCAATTCTAGACCACAATTGTGTATAATGGATGCTGTTAGGATTTCCTCCCGAACATTAACTGCACATTTATCAACACAGAATTACATCTCCTGCTTTCCAGCTCAGTCCCCCTGTATGTCACAGATGCAGAGGACAGGATAAGAGCTTTGATAAGAGCCGCTAAGAAGAAAGCCCGATGAGCTGGTCCACTCACCTGTTCATACAGTTCCCCTCTGATCAATGCTGTAGAGACCCTATTGATGACATCCCCATTGGTCAGGAGCTCATCCCTGCTCATGGCCAGCCGTGCTGCTTTGGCTGGCAGCCCTGCCCGCAGGTATAAGCTGATGGCTGCCAGGTAATCGCCCTGTCCCTCTTGGACCTCCCCAGCCTTCTCTTCCTGCTGGGTATCCAGCAACCACTGGTAGTAACCCCGACGTAACTTATCCAGCGTTGGGTGTCCCTGTTGAGAAATGCAGCATTGATTGACCTGGGCAAGGCACGTTGTTGTCCTACTCATCCTGCAGGCTCTGCACAACTAGTTCATGGCACCATGCTTCTTGCTGCCTAGTTAAACTAAGCAACTGCAGTCAGCAGAAACCACAATGCCAGCCCTGTGTACCATGCATCGTCTATTCTTTTCCAAAGCCCTAGATACTCCTAAACCAGTTTCAGTAGCTCTGCTCCTTTGCTAGTCACTCAGGTCCACACTTACATCAGTGCAACCTTCCCTTCTGCTTGGAGCCCCTCCAAGCAGAAGTGAGGTCCTGATAGGACAGGTGAAGAGAACCCACACCTTGAAGGGATTCCCAACCAGAATTATCAAGCAAATCCCATCCCACAGTTGAGTGCAGCTATATTCTGTACCTTGGCCTCAGCAACCACAATGCATTCATCCCACATGTGCAGCTCCTGGTACATGTCCATGGCCTCCTCTGTGGCGTTCTGTGTCAGAGAGCAAAGTGTCAGCCTGAAGGCTCCATTTAGCAGACACATTGCCATTAAGGTGTCACAGTGAGCAGGGTTAGATGTGCAGAAAACACACACTGAAAAAGTGTACCATCCCCTTTACATGGATATACATCCTCCCTCGCTCTCTTCATGCACCTCAGGGCAATCCTACCCCTTGGAACAAGAAATATTTCCTTCTATTTCGGGGCAAAAACTCTCCTCCTAGGAATGAGCAACGTCTTTTCTCTTTCACACCAGGACACAAACCTCCCTGCTCAGAAACAAAGGAGACCTTTTCTGCTTCTGGTTCCTTTACTCACTTGTTCCAAGAAGATCATCTCTGCCAGTTTGTAGTTCTTGTCTAGCATGGCCAAGCGGGCACGCACCAGATAATGGTCTGTCCCATCCCCACCCTGCAGACAACATCAGTTAGCTCACTGTTGAGTGAAAGAACAGGCTCTGGAATGGTACAAGGGAGGTGACTGCAGGTGGGGTCTGTGTCACTACAGAAACTGAAGAAGACAGATGGGAATCACAGAAGTGACAAGACAGGAGCAATATGAAACGGCTAGCCAGAAGAGGGACCTGGCAAATGTGGATGAAGGATTATGTCAGCAGTTTATACATGATCAGGTCCCGCTCTGTAGCAGGATATTGGTGAGCATGGACACAGAAGATAATGTGTATGCAAGTGTTTACAGGAAAGCAGCTGGCCTGCACAGTAGAAAAAATTTTACTCACATGCTCTTGAGCTGCCTGGTCAGCAATAGTATTGATTTCATGCAGAAATCGAGCCTTTGCCATGTTGCCCAGAGCTGCAAAGCACCTGGAAAGAGCAAAGCAGTTAGTCAATAACTGGTTTTTGTTGACCACTTTTGGTCTGTGAAAAGAAAACCAGAACCTGGGCAGCAGACCCAGCTCTGGAAGCTGGAGAGGTGGGCCAGTACTGCTTCAAAAGAAGGATTTTGCTAAGACCCATGTTCAGATGTGCCCTCTAGCCCTACTCCATGGAGAAGCCATGGACACGACCAGTACTCTCAGAATCACAGAATGGCTGGAGTTGGAAGGGACCTTAAAGACCATCTAGTCCCACCCCCGTGCCCTGGGCAGGGACACCTCCCACTAGACCAGGTTGCTCCAAACCCAGTCCAACCTGGCCTTGAACACTTCCAGGGATGGGACATCCACAGCTTCTCTGGGCAACCTCATGCTTCACTTCCCCATGCTTCAGAGATGCACTGAGCTTGACCATGTCTGTCAGCTCCCTGAAGCCTTGCTATACACTGCTTTGGGTTGCCATCAGCAAAAATTTGTGCTACAGAGTGATGTCTTCCTGTCCCCAGCTCTAGCATCACTGTCTAGGATGAAAGGGCAAAGTCATTGCCTGGAATACAGAACATTTAGTTCTCCAAGGCAGTGAATCTTCTACGCCACACACACAAAAAGTCACATCTTTAGTTAAACTCCGGTTTCTGTGAGGGATTCAGCAAAAAGAGTGTTTAAGCCAGAAAGATGTTACAGCTTCTTCCTGTACCTCTCTGCAATGTGCAGCTGTCTAGCTTCCAAAGCCAGTCTGCTTAGGGTCTTCCACATAGCTTCTGTCTCTGTGGACATTTCCAGCGTCTCCAAAAATGCAGTAGCCCTTGAGACAGAGAGATTTGCAGACTTTCAATAACAGAACTTTTCAATAATATAATTCCTTAGAGAATTTTCTCTAAGGAAAATCCTAGGCTGAGACAGGAGCTTCCTAACAAGAGTTGCACTGAACACAAAGCAAGCTGTGTGTGACCGGTTCTGAAGAGGGCTGTATAACACAGGGCCTGACACATCAGGGAAAAAATCCGTGATGTAGGTGATCCCTACCTGGGCTAAGGTACTTAAAGGCATATGATCTCCAGAAGGCTGTAGCAGTGTGGGAAACATCCAAAGTGTGTCTGAAGTCCCTGGTGCAAAGAAGTCTCTCAAGTGGTATCAGTGCTATGAACATGTAAAATTTTCTTCCCTGGTCAATTTTAAGGCCCTGTAACAATGTCAGCCATACCCAGGTGGCTACCATGACTACTTCTGGTGGTCAGTTTTTACTCTGCACAGCTCTTGAATGTTTCCATGCCACTGTCACCATCCCTGGAGGGGCAGCAGCAAAAGCACTTGAGTACCACTTCACATCTGGTTACTACAGAAGACACTCTTTATCGCTGCACTTAAGTGAAATTTGCCTCCAGTGAACTTCTGCCAGTGTCAATGGGACAAGACTGGCCAGTCTCTTGTGCCACCAATCAGAGCTGTGAGGATGAAAAAGCTGAATGCTCACTCTTGAAGTGAATCAAGACTCCGCTTGCACATTATAGCCAGACCTGGCATCAATCTCATGCTCAGAGCCTAAACTTCAACTCTGTGTGAAAAGCTGTGCTGCTGTAGCCTGTGGACTCTCAGATGTCTGTTATGTGCCGTGGGCTATCTGCCATCACCATGCGGTGTATCTAGCACTTACCTGTGATAATCCCCATCATCAACGGCAGTTCCAAACTCTATGAGGCCTTCGTCCAGGGTGTAGGACACAGTGTTCACCCCTTCAGATACTATCACTTCAGTCTTTCCATCATTCCGTTCCAAGTCTACAATATCCCCCTGGAAAGAGTACCAGCTATCAACACTCCCACGTTCTCCTAAAGTATGCGGGGTATCAGGGATGCGGGGACAGCACTGCGACAGCTCTGCTGATTTAAGTTCTGCTGAATGAGCTCGCACCAAGCAGACATCATCCTTATCTCACCAGAAGGAAGGAAAAAGCCACTGAGAAGTTTCTTCCTGTATTAACTGTCTCCATGTTCTGCCAGAAATGCCTGCCACAAAGGTGACAAGAAGAGCTCATATTTTGTAGAGGACAAACTAGCAGTTTCCTTCAGTCTCCCTTCTGCAATACTACCCTGACTATTCCCAAACGTGTGAGCAAGAAGTAATAGAAACTGTTGGAGATGGTCAAAGTCTCCAGAGATTTACCTTCAGAGGAAACATGGTGACTCGCTCTGGAGCATCAATGTTATACCAAATGCAGAGGCTGTTTCTGTTCTGAGCCACCACCACATCGCTGCCTGGGACCCACTGCACATAGGAGCAGTAGTTCAGAATGGTAGTCTTGGTACTGCTTTCAATGTCACAGAGCTGCAGCTAGAGAGGGGAAGAGGAGAAAAAGGCTCAGCTGGGCTCACGGCTGGGCTGCTAGCTCACATCAACATGGTAGGAACATCTGAGCAAGCATCTTGTAAACAGGTATTACCAACCAGGAATCAGACTTTTTCCAAGATACACAGCCCAAACTTCTGCCCTGTTATTTACACACATTACTATCCAAGACTTCAGATCTTTTTCACCCCTGCAGTATTTTAAGCAGCATGCTCAGATCCTGCCTTCCTTATTGCTAGGTACATAAGTATATAAACGTGAATATGCCTTGTGCTACTTCAGTTCCCTCTCAGTTGCAGAGCTGGAACAGGAGAATGATCTCTTTAAGTCCTTCATGCAAATGAACCGGGGGACAAAGAACTGCCTTCCTCTGCAGTTCTGGGCTGAACTGTCCATCCTAGGTAAAGTCCTGTCGCGAGAACTGTTGCCAATAAGGTGAGAGGGTGTTTGTTTGTAGAATACACTGCCCTGAAACAAACATGACAATCTGGAAGCTGTAACCTGACACATGACATTACAGAGATGTATGATGCCATGTCACTTAAAAGTCCCAGGCTGTCTCTGCTCGTCGTCATAATTGTCCTCACCTAGCAAAGATGAGACAGAGAAAAAGAAAAGAGAATTGTGCTAATCTCACGACATACCAGTCAAAAGAGAATAAGAAAGTCCCTGTTTCAATCTGTACCAAACTGGTTGGAGAAACATGTACAGATATAGCTTAGTAGAATCATGGAACTGTCTGATTTAGGCTGGTGGCAGTACTTAATGAAGTGGCTGGCTACGTAGCCTCTTGAGAGGCCTGAAAAGGAGCCAGAAGAGGCAACATCAATCTTGATAATGCCACTGCCTCTTGTTGATACAGTGAATTAGAGGGCCCAGAAATAAACTGAACAAAACTGCAGAAATAAATATAAAAGGATATTTTGCTGGGGAAGTTCTGTCTTCTCACATGGCAGGACATTCACAGCCTTGTGGAAATGTACATATCACAAATAGAAGCCTGTTTCACCTGGTGCAGCCTGCAGTCACTGTTAGTACCTTTCTGAAGAGCATCAGTGCAGCAGAGGCCAAACAGAAGCCCTTGCTACTGGCAGTGATTCAGTCTCCTTTGTAGCGAAGATCTTTCTTGATTGATACTTTTATGGATATGTGAAAGTAGTGTCCTAAAGAACTGTAGATATGGAACAATCCTCCTTCCGAGAGTTAAGAGCATCTTGATTAGAGAGGCACTCTAATCAACACACAAATGCAGGCATTACATTTTTTGCAAATCCACTTTGGGCTGCTCCTTCTGTTTCTCTAAAATCACAAAGTACTTGCAGGAGTCCTTGTCTCAGAACCAGAACTACAGTCTTTGTGCAAGAAAGCCTACCTCCAGCACACTCTTGTGAGAGGAGTCTGTGTAAGGAGTTTGTGAGGCAGCAGAGCATTGCAATCTTTGTCTACAGAGTTGAGCGCTCTGGTTGCTACCTGATCAGCTTGGCAGCAACGAATCCGCAGACGGGTAATTAATTGGAGATCTGTGATTCCCAAGCAAGAAGTTATCTTTGCAACCCCTACAAACTACGATGCAACCTCAGGGGTGAAGCTGCTAAAAATGACAGCAAAGAAGCCTGCAGTTTCTGTCTGAAATGTGAGGGGTGAATTCAGAGTTTCTTCTGAGAGGAGGCTGAGAAAGCTCTCAGGGATTTCAACACATATGCATGTAAGGACATAATACTTCACCCATCCCCAGACTAAGGAGAGAGGTACGGCCAACATGGAAATATTCAACTGCAGACTGACAGTCCCCAATGGGATCCGAACTCTTGAGCAACTAAAACCATCCTGTGATGAGCTGCAGTGCTATAGCTGGGGTCTGCCACAGCATCTGGAACACCTGCATAGGAATTCTAGGTGTGAACACCACTGTCAAGAGGGTCCTATTCTCTTCCGAGGACACTCTTGCGACAAGAGCAGCACATGAAGTCAAGCTGTCAAGGAGCCTTACATTCATAACAGTGAAGTCTTGATAGTGAACCGAGTGGAACTGTAATACAATTGATAAATACACCTTCTGGACTGTTGCACTGAGCTTCTTCAGCTGTATCTCTACAGCTAAACTAAACAAGGCTAGTACATGAGGTGAGTACCTACACATCACAGTCTGTAGTATGAAACCATCACCATGATTTTGGGCATAGTTTTGTCCTGGGCTTACTAGCACTGTCCCAGACAGCATTCAGTCATGGTCTAGGAACCACCACAAGCCAAGGGCCCTACCAAACAAGCTATTTGGTTGTGACTACACTGTTTTAGAGAGAGAGTTCATCTTACAGACATAAGCCAAGCTGTTACAGCGAACACCTTTTTTAAATTTCCATGTTTAAGTGCAACATTAGGGTCCTCATCCTGAGATTAACCCACTTGTTTCCATCTCACAGCAGAAGAGTCTACTATCTTCATTTTCAGGGGTGATAAGATGAAGCAATATGTCTAGTAACTAACTTCAGAATTAGCTATGACTCAAGACTGAGCACGCAACGCTGCCAGCTAATGCAATCTGAACATGATCTATCTTCCCCAAAGGAGCAGTGAAAAAATCAGGAGTACTTCAGATGTATTTCTCACCTCCCTCCCTCCATTTGGGCATATCTGTCTTTACCTCTCCCCAGGCAGGCCATCTTGCCACACTCCCCCAGATGTGCCCGTCTCACCCTCATCTTCTTGTCCCTGAAGAGTAGTTTGTGGCCTGTTTCATTCAGCTCCAGCCAATCAATCTTGCTGTCATGGCTGACAGTGCCAACGTTGTAGCCGCCAACAAGGTCCACTTGGGAAGGAAAGAAAGGAAACAGTGTAAGGACCTAATGTGCTCTAAAGTGCTGAACATTCAATGCTTTCCCATGGGGATCAGGTGTCTGGGACCTAGTTAGGGCAGGACCCACTGGCAAACACACTGTGATGAGAAAAGCAGACTGCAACGACATTTTATCTTATCAACAGCAGAAACTCCCTCGACCCTTTTGTGAGCATGCACAGATCACAGGCAGCGCAGGCAGCAACATCATCACTCTGAACTGCACTGAGTCTCAGGTGCAGGGCACAGTGACAGCCACCCCACAGCTGGGTCCACACCAGGCAGCCAACCGGCCAAAAGCAGGGTAGCCCGGTCTCTAGTGGTCTGCTGCCAGGCAGAGGGAACGCGAAGGAGGCCTTCAGGAATCTGCTGCTTGGTAGAGTGAACGCAAAGAGGGCCTTCAGGGATTTGCTGCCTGGCACAGAAAATACAAAGGAATCAGGAAGGCTGGCAAAATACAGGAGGGAGGTTTACAATCACCTGTTGCTATAGTCTTGATGTCTATCAGATAAGCCAGTCTCTTGTTCTCCTCCACGCCTCTCTGCCGTCTCTCATTAATACGGACACTATTACATGAAGGGAATGATGACAGTTACCTTTACTACTCTCTAAATTCACAGGACTGAATCACATAGGTCCCCCCAGACTTACCTGCAGTTTCCCCAAGCACACGTAGCCTCCTGCAGTTCTCTGACCTGTGACTCTTGCACAGTACTTATGGCTGCCTCAAATGAGAACAAACCTTTCTGATTTGTGGTTTCACTCTGGAAGCTGCCCCTCTGGAACCAGGGTCCCCAGCAGCAAATTAGTTATGCTGCTTCCACCTCTGAGCAGCCCATGGTCCTCCCTTCCCACAAATCCGAAAACGGAGCATGGTATTTCAGAGGCACAAAGGTGGTGACGCTGGCATCTAGAGTCCCTGACAATGCTATACTAGGACCCGCTGGATGCAGAGATGCCTAAGTACACGCACAGGAGATCCCTCTTCAGCAATACTCAAGTCAGGCTTCAATAAGCATGTGGCATGAACAGGTAGGTGTGACACTCGCCTGACAAGATGAGGGTTCATGAACTCTGTGCGGACAGACCCCAGGATATCATTGCTTCCATACTCCACCAGTGTCAGCTCCCCAGCATTAAAGATCATGCAGACCTGAAGGTGAGAGGGAAATATGCTCTTACAGAAAACCCAGGTAAGCACACATACCTACCAGTGAGGTGTGCAAAACAGAACTCTGCTGCACACAATTCTAAATTTAAGCCCTCTGGGATGAGTAAGGAATTGTCCTTGGCTTCCTGTCGTGACTGAGAGCTTTTCCTCAGAGTTGGGAATTTTAGTTCTGGGCCTATCAGTCCTGCAGGTGGAGCCAAACTGTCACCCTGACAGCTGTATTCTGTACCTCTAACATCCTCTCTGGCCATTGCTCTTTTATTGCTCCTCCACACACTGAGTTGGTTCTGTACCCAGCACGTGGAAAAGGCAGGTATGGGCAGGAAGCAGATCAGGATCTGCATAGAGAGTGTAAGTCCAGGAAACTGCTAAGAAACAGGATTTTCCGGAAGTATATTTGATGCTTTTTCTGCTGGTGCACACATGGCTTTACTCACCATTCATGGGTAGCATCCCATCCCATCCAACTTACGTTCTCATTGTCGAAGAAGAACTTCTCATTCCCTCCAGATCCTTGCCAGGCTACCTACAATACAAAGGCACGGAGTGAGCAAATGCCAGGCTGACAGCTCCTGCAGGGGACCAGGTTGCAGGCATTGTGGTCTATGGTCCAGCTCTCAACTTCCACAACAGACAGCAAGAATTACACCCCACCAAAGGATCATCTTCCAGCACTTCAGCGATGCCCAGCTTGCAAGTTCCTCACTCCCCTCTCATTTTTTTGACCTCTGCTTGAGACGCCTGTTCTCTTTGTGTAGTATCTTATTGCCTTCTGGATAAGAAGCCTTTATGTGACTTCCTCCAGCCTGTTCTCTCATAGGCCCTTCACCTTCCTCTAGACTAATTTTACTATAAAAAGCACCCCCAACGGCCCCTTTGCCCAAGTAAATCTTCTCCTCAGAATCTCCACACCATATGTAGCTGAAACCTTTCTCTTTTGTAGCGATGTTAGCAATAACTGATCAGCATAGTGCCAGCGGGGGACCAGCTGATTTGGAATTTGAGAAAAGCTCTGAATAATGCAATAGTTACTGTGATGACCACAGGCAAGTGGTCAGAAAAGTGAAAGCTAAGGCTGAAGCTATCCTTTTCCCTTCTTGAGTAAGAGCTCCAAGTCACTGCTTCAACAACTTCTCCAGCGAGACACCAAGACAGTAAATGGGCCTGAGAGGAGGCTGCATTGAGGTGGGTTTTGGCCTCTTCTCCCAAGTTACAAGTGATAGAACAATAGGAAATGGCCTCGAGTTGCGCCAGGGAAGGTTTACATTGGATATTAGGAAAAATTTCCTCACCAAAAGGGTTATCAAACATTGGAACAGGTTGCCCAGGGAAGTGGTTGAGTCACCACCCCTGGAGGTATTTACAAGATGTGTAGATGTCACACTTAGGGACATGGTTCAGTGGTGGACTTGGGAGTGTTAGGTTTATGGTAGCACATAATGATCCTAAAGGATGTTTCCAACCTAAATTATAGACTCTATGATTCTATCATTCTATGACTACTCACAACTCATAAAGTAAGTATAGCTGTACAACCGAAAGAAAAACTCCGTGCAGTATGACGTAGAGAAACCCGGGAGATTTAATCTGGCCAGATTTTAAATTGGATTACCAAGTATCAGTATCCTCCAAGACAAATTTGTAGTCAGGAGCTCCTGCTCCAGGATAAATTATTAGCACACCATTAACCTAATTAAGAGTATATGATACCTGTCTGAACAAAGCATATACGTCCTGAAGCCTGTTTAATACTTTTATCAGACACTAACTTACCACCCACATTCTCCAGGCTTGGCACAAAGGCTCACTACTCAGTGCACCGTGAGGCTCGGGGTATGGACAGTTTTGTATTAATTATTTGCTACCAGAAATGGTACTGGTGTAAGCCATGGTACTGGTGTAAGCCGTGGTACTGCAGTCACGGATGTTTTTTGTTGTTTTGTTTTTATTCAAACACACTAAGATTCATATATTCACATCTGGAATGTATGTATGTACAGCATACAGTTTTGGGCTCCCAGGACAAGACAGACATTGATAAACTGGAGCACGTTAAGCCAGAGCCATCAAGATGGTTGGGGCTGAAGCACCTGCACTGTGAAGAGAGGCTGAAGGAATTGGGCTTATCCAACCTGGAGAAGGGAAGGCTTAAGAGACCTCTAATAAGGTGATGCCAGGTGGGGTTTTTTTTGCAGATACACAGTGAAAGGGTGAGAAACAGTCATAAATTAAAACAGAGGTTCCAACAACACTTTAAAAAAAAGCTTTCCCCCATGAGGACAGTAAAGCATTGGAACAGGAGACCAGAGAAACTGTGGGATCTCCATCCTTAAAGATTTTCAAGACCAGCCTGGATAAAGCCCTGAGCAGCCACATCTGAATTTAATGTTGACCTTCCTTTGGGTAGGAAGTTTGATAAAAGACCTCCCAAGGTCCCTTGCAACCTGAATTATTCTATCATTCTCTGAAAACAAATTACTGATCCCAGGCAGAAAACACATCCTTTGAGTTATGAAGTTAAGGATTTGATACTCAAGAAATGCCATAGATTTTCCAGTACCTCACTGAGCTTGTTGGAGCTGATGTCACCCAGCAGTAATGTATCTGAGGTGTGGGCCACCAGATACCTGTCTTTCCCTAAGATCTTCACCTTGTCTATCTCATAACCATACTGGGATTTCAACACGACTCGAGTTCCTGTTGAGAGGTTCTTCACAATGACCTAGAGAAAGTGGAAAAAAGCAGTATGAGGCCTTGTTTCCACGCACAGAAGAAGAACACAGACTTCTTGCCCCATGGAAGATTATGCAACAGATGATATTTGGGTATTTAGATGTCCCCTCACATCATTTCACTCTTGCTTTTTAAAAAAAAACTTTTGCATGGGATGATAAATGTAGTAGAAGTGTGGGATTCTCACTTCTGCCATTTAGAAGTTTCTAGCCTAACCGGAAGACTACTCAGGCCCTTGAGGATGCTTATGCTTATAAACACTTAAAGAGAGGGGGCAGGGAGGAGGAGGGCAGTCTTTTTTCAGTGGTGTCCAGTGACAGGACAAGAGGTAATGGTCACAAACTTGAATATAAGAAGTTCCATCTGAACACGAGGAGGAACTTCTTTCCTTTGAGAGTGGCAGAGCCCTGGCACAGGCTGCCCAGAGAGGTGGTGGAGTCTCCGACTCTGGAGCCATTCCCAACCCGCCTGGACGCCCTCCTGTGCCCCCTGCTGAAGGTGGAGCTGCTCTGACAGGGGGGTTGGACCAGATGATCTCCAGAGGTCCCGTCCAACCCCTAACATTCTGTGATTCTGTGATAAGTCATCCTCTGGGAGTCCTACACTTTCTCCACTCGCTACAGAGGGTTGCCAAGACTGCTAGCTCACCCTTACTACCCGATTTTGAAACAGGCAAAGTTGTCTGAAATTAAACCACTTATGGAACCTGCATTTGGCATGGAGGTACCCCACACAAATTCACAAGTAAGGAAGTAAACTCCGTTGTCTTTGCTCCTAGCCAATTTCCACACAGCCTTGATGCTGTCCCTGGAATGTTCCTTATGCCTTTCTCGACAAGTTGCTATGAACAAACTGTAGGTGCAGATTTGTACCTAAAATACTTCAGCAATTTGCTGCGCCAATTTTGGTGCATATTTTTCAAGGCAGTGCAATTGCTTTAAAGGGAGGAGGGAATGAGGTAAACGGACTCAGAGAAATCACCATCACTGCCAACTCTTTCAAGTATAGTTTTACTGGGGCTGAAGCTAACTGCTGAACAGAATTTACAGAGTTCCCTCAGCTGATCACAAGGAATCTGTCCCTCAGGGGTCTGTATTGTCCCCCAGGGGTCTGTCCTGGGGCCTGTACTGTTTAGTATCTCCATCAGTGACATAGATGGTGGGATCAAGGGCACCCTCAGCAAGTTGCCAGACAACACCAAGCTGAATGGTACAGCCAATGTGCCTCAGGGATGGGATGCCATCCAGAGGGACCTGGACAAGGTCAAGAAGTGGGCCCATGTGAACCTCATGAGGGTTCAACAAGGCCAAGTGCAGAGTCCTGCACTTGGGTCGTGGCAATCCCCAGTATCAATATAGGCTGGGGGGATGAAGGGACTGAGAGCAGCTCTGCTGAGAAGGACTTGGGGGTGCTGGTGGATGAGAAGCTCAACATGAACCAGCAATGTGTGCTGGCAGCCCAGAAGGCCAACTGTATCCTGGGCTGCATCCCCCCAGCGGGGGCAGCAGGGCCGGGGGGGAATTCTGCCCCTCTGCTCCGCTCGGGGAGACCCCCCTGCAGTGCTGCCTCCAGCTCCGGGGCCTCGGCACAGCAGAGACATGGACCTGCTGGAGCGGGGCCAGAGGAGGCCACCGAGATGCTGGCAGGGCTGGAGCCCCGACAGACTGGGAGGACAGGCTGGGAGAGCTGGGGGGGTTCCGCCGGGAGAAGAGAAGGCTCCACGGAGACCTTATTGTGGCGTTTCAGTATATAAAGGAGGCGTACAGGAGAGATGGGGACAAACTTTTTAGCAGGGCCTGTTGCAATAGCACAAGGGGTAATGGTTTTAAAGGAGGGTAGATTCAGACTAGGTATAAGGGAGAAATTATTTACAATGTGGGTAAACCTGGCCCAGGTTGCCCAGAGAGGTGGTGGATGTCCCACCCCTGGATACATTCCAGGCCAGGCTGGACAGGGCTCTGAGCAACCTGATCTAGTTGAAGATGTCCCTGCCCACAGCAAGGAGGTTGGACTAGATGGCCTTTAAAGGTCCCTTCCAACCCAAACTATTCTACAATTCTATGATTCTATGAATGACTGGGCCAACGACTGGAGAAAGATGATGAACAGGAAAGAAGCTGATGGCACCAAGAACTCCCAACATGTCTAGTTTTAGTAAGCATCCCATTTTCACCAGTAGACATTACCTCATTGGATATTCTCTTACCTGGCTTGGTCCCACATACGTGATTTCAAATTTATTTTTGTAAATGCTTCTGCGAAGGCAGCAGTCAAATTGTTCAACTCCTCCACAGAGAGTGCCCTGGGGAAACAAACACATTGCACACAGTCAGTGAATTCTGTTACGAAGAGGTATTCCGGACCCTATTTACATGAAGAGGACCAAAGGTGATACAGAAATCCACAGGTCCTGGCTGCTCTGGGGAACAAGGTTCAAGCCACAGATGCACGAGGACTACTCCTATCTTGACTTTCTTGAGAGAACAGAAAGCTTGAGAAGTTCTCAGAGAAACAGAGCTCACCAAATACTGCCATGCACATGACAGAGGAAGAGAAGGAGTTAAAATCACCTTTATCCTCGTCTTCCCCATTATCCCTTTCAGTTTCCCACTCCTCTCTCTCCCAGTCTCTCAAACTTTCCTGTCTTCCACCAGAATCCTTCCACCTTTCTCTCTTTCTTTATAGCATCCCCATTCCTTTCATAGAATCACAGAATGGTTTAGGTTGGAAGGGACCTTAGAGATCATCTAATTGGAACACCCTACCATGGGCAAGGACACCTCCTACTAGACCAGACTGCCCAAACCCTCACCCAACCTGGCCTTGAACACTTCCAGGGATGGGGCAGGCACAGCTTCCCTGGACAACCGGTTCCAGTGCCTCACTACCCTCAGAGTGAAAAATTTCTCCCAAAGATCTATTCTAAATCTCCCCTCTTCCAGTTTAAAACCATCACCCCTCTTCCTATCACTACATGCCCTTGTAAAAAGTTCCTCTCCAGATTCCTTGAAGGCCCTTTTCAGATACTGGAAAGCTGTTATAAAGTCTCCCCAGAGCCTTCTCTTCTCCAGCTGAACAACCATAAGTCTCTCAGCCTGTCCTCACAGCAGAGGTGGTTTAATCCTCTAATCATTTCCGTGGCCCTCCTCTGGACCCACTCCAACAGGTCCGTGTTCTTCTTCTATTTCAGATTGTCCAGGAGCTCCTTGTTCATCCATGCAGGCCTCCTGGCATTTTTGCCTGACTTCCTCTTTGTTGGGATGCATTGTTCCTGAGCTTGGTGGAGGTGGTCCTTTAATATTAGCCAGCCTTCTTGGGCCCCTCTTCCTTCCTGTGCTTTATCCCACTGTATTCCATCAAGCAGATCCCTGAAAAGGCCAAAGTCTGCTCTCCTGAAGTCCAGCAAGCTTACTGAGCACCCTCCTCACCGCCCTAAGGATCGCAAACTCCACCATCTCATGATCACCACTCTCCTATCCTTTAGACCCTTCTTCTTCTCTACAGGTATTTGTTCACATGTTCATTTTATTCTCTATCTGAAAATATTTCAAGGATGCTTGATTTTGTTGAGCATAAAAAGACAAAAAATATTAAAGAAGAGTTGTAAATAGCGACCTTCTTAAATAGTTTGTTTTAAAGAGTTATTCAGATTCATACAGAAAGATTTGGAGAAAGCTTTAAAGAAGTATTTAACTTGATACAGAAAGGCAGATCAAGGCCTAATGGCTGAAAGCAGAAGAAAGACAACTCTGAACAGAAAACACAGCACATAAACATAGAGTATAAGATCAGTTTTTATACTGCTTCTCACAGGTGCTCAGAGGAAAGAATGCTCATGAGACTGCTGTAGAGAAGCTATGCTGACCTTATTATGCCTCTATGAAAAAAGGAGGACTGCTGCCGCCAACGAGCGATTACACAATCGTCCATGATACTCTCCAGCTTCACACTCTGCACACCTGACTGCAGCAGTGTCCTTCGCACAAGGTCTCAGCCTAAGGACCTCGCATCGCGCACCTAGGTGACAGTGTAACTGCTCTCATAAGCCCTCCCTCGATCACGTCACTCCGTTCTCAGGAGCACGCATAAGACTGTCCCTGGTGTGTGACTTGTGGGCTCGAGATTGCTGACTGATGATACAAACCACACAGATCCGGGAACCATCCCTCTTCCATGCTACAGCTGTGATTGTGTAGAGGTGAGCTATTTCTTTAGGTTTGCCCTCCTCCCAGGCGCTGCGGCGTGGGCTCCAGTTCAAAACCCTTAACCTGTGAGAACAGACAAGACAGCAGAGAGATGGAGAACTGCGTATGGTTGAAGAAGAAAGCTCGATAGAGGGGAGACTTTACCGTCAGGCACCGTACCTATCATAGCTGCCAATGACGACAGACTGGCCGCCAGGACTGGCGGCTGCTGTGGTGAATTCCTTCTCTGATGAGTCCCGGCTACAGTCAAAGGTTTGAATCACGTTGCCCTCCTTCCCGTAAGCTACAATCTTCTTATCGCAGCCTGCAGCCACAATGCTGTTGGAAGCCCAGGCGAGGGCATAAGGAGGACATGGATGCATCGCCAACTTACCCTACGTTAGACAAGAAAGAACATCCTGAAAACGTGAATGGCTGTAGCCCCCAACTGGCCTCTGTATTCAACTATCACAACGAGACCAGTCCGAGGTCCTTCTGTAAAGTCCAGTTCCCGGGGGCTGCTTTGTCTGCCTATCCCAGTCTGTAGAAAGGTAGACAGAAACCGGAACTGAGAGATGTACCAACTATTCCATGCGTTTAACTGGGAGAGAAGATTCCTGGTGCCAGTAAGAAGACCAGTACCATTAACTAGACGAGGATGCACTCTTAAAATACCAGAGTATGTGTGGGCCTTCAGCACGTCATGTTAGGGAGCAGACATGCTCAAACTGCTTCAGTTGGAGGGAAAAGATCCAAGTGACAACTGCATTCCCTTCACCACAGCTTGAAGCACAGAGACGGCTCCTTTTGGGGAGGAGCAGGAGGCTCAGGAGAAATGCTGGGTGCCTAGAGTATCCTGTCCACAGACAGAGCATGAACTTGGGATTCAGGGTTAACTGGGATAACTATACATTGCTTATTAAGACAACAACAGCTATTGCCTGGAATCCTACTTATTCAAGCATCATTATCCTGGACACTCTAACATCAGACCTTTCCAGACACCTGGAAAGCCTTATGTCTTGTACACAAAAATGTAACTTCTGCTCTTACCACCACACTCGGTGTATTTCAAAGCATCTAGTCACTGTTCTGTCTTCAACAATGCTCCATAAAACCTATGCTAGCAAGCACAGACCGCAGCTCCTCTCCACACTTGCACTCCCTCCATGGCCTGATCCCTTTCCAGAGCTCTTGAGCTGGGAAGTAGGCTGTGCAAATAGGAATTTTGCTTGTTGAAGAAGAATCTTTGATACCTGTGATTCACCCGAGCCCTCATCATCAAAGAAGAAGCGTACTATGGTTCCATCTGCATGGCCAGACAGGATTCCCTTCCCTGACACACTGCAAAGAAACACAGACAGGATGATACAATACTGCAGTAAGACTTGCACATTTATTTTCATATCCTTGCCCAGAAGAGCCAGTCCCAGGGTCTTCACTGGTGTTCCTCATTAAAAGAAACTTCACCAAAGACAAGCTGTGTGATGTACACAACAATACCTAGTACCTGTATCAGTGTCTGTAAAAACAAAGCAGACAAAAGTATGCAGAGTGGAAAGGAGAGTGACCAGCTAAGTATCTTCATCCTGTAAAATCACAGTAACCAACTCTCTGTATTACTAAAACACAGAGGGGTGAAGTCATCTATGTCAAACTCTTGCATTGGAACCGTTCCAAGAATGAGGCTGGATATTGTGATGCTAGGAATCCCTAAAAGCAATACAATTTAGAGAAAAAAAATCTAGATAAACACTCCAGGTCTAAGTCCATTAGTTGTAGCATTAATGTATTGTGTACTTCTTGACACAAGCAAGGAGGACAGAGCATGGAAGAGGAAACAGGCCTAATGTAATGTACCCAGAAAGAACACTTTTTAATTATGATTGAAGTACAGAATACAAATTCTACAGGTGCTGTAACAATCCAGGAATCATACAGCTGTCTTCTGTTGATTGCAATCCCAGATTTGTCATCGACACCATAGCAATAACAGCATGAGTTGCGTTTAGAAATAAGAGGGGGGGAATGGGGGGTAGGATTTGGGGAGAGGGAGAGGAATGCAAACGAGGAAGACAGGTGGGGGAAGAAAGGGGTGAAGAGAAAGGAAATAGAAACCCTCTGGAATAGAGGCAAAGACAGACTTCGGAGGGATTTCTCAGCAATAGAAACTCAGAGTCCTAGAGTAGCTTTAGGTTTTTTAAATTTGTTTAGCATTCAAAAACCAGAATTACACCATTTAGTGAAAATCCCATTGCTAGGACCATGACATATGTTAAATTTTTTACATAAAGCATACTGAAATAGTTAAAATTAAATCTTAATTAAAATCATTTAAAATTGCACTTTATGGTTATTTTTCTAATCATAGCCTTGCCACAGTTTTATCTGGCAGAATATTTTTACTTTTTTTAGCCCTTAAACTTGACTAATGTTAGTAACTAGCTAGATGAAGGTGACAAACTTAATCTTTATAAAGTCCTGGATTCAATTAAAATCAATATATGTAAGTAATCTCATGGGGACTTGCATCCTGAAATGCGTTTGAGGGACAACCAAACTGCATAGGCCAGGAATCAGATTTTAAGGAATTCCTTCTGGAAAACACAGTATTTTATTATCTCAACAAGGAATTGACAGCGGAAGGACACTGGCAGCCTCCCATAGCGCCACCAGTTATGCCAGGGCCAACAGTGGGGTAGGAGACTGAGCCAAAGCAGTGTAGGCTAAAGCAATGCCATACTCACTTGGAAGTTAGCGAGACCACATAGGAATCTGTCCCATAAATGGTGGAAGACTTGTTGTTCTTTGTATTTGCTAAACGAACCTGAGAAAGAGAATCTGATCAATGTTGCTTCTGCCTGCAGAATGTGGATTTCCCCCAGCGTAACATCCCCAGAGTTTCTCAGTCCATGACCAGTTCCAGAAATAAAAGGAAGCTCACTGCCTTCCGGTAGGTTGGAGAGGAAAAGTTGGAGTCACACTTCTATGTTTCTAGAAAGGCTCAGGAAAAGGACCAAATGATCCAGTAGAACCTCCAAGGACTCGAACCTGGTTCCCTCCAAGGGAACCAGAACCAGAAAATTCAAGTCAGTGGGATAATCCCTTTGCTGCTACTCGGTGCCCAGTAGCACATAGTAATGGCTCCTACCCTGCAGCCCAGGCGCTCACAGGTGCTGGTAGCCCCTGCATGGAAAAGAAAATCAGGCAAATAACAAGTTCCTCTACCTTTCCTTCGGCAAGACCAAAGACAATGATATTCTCCGCTGGCCACGATAAGCAGGTCACGGCACTCTGCCAAGGAGGAGGTAAAAAGAGAGATAAGAGCTCCACCCTACTTAGAAAGCTTCTTGCCCCATTGATACATACCACAGCTCATGAACAGTAAGACCATTTAGACCAAGAAAGGAAAGAGACAGGGGCATCTGGACACATCTTAAAGTAGAATTGAGGCCCTCCATGCTGAAGCTTCGACTAGATAATAGTGAGCTGGGGTAAAGTAGCAGGCTTAGAAGGGCTGAAGCAGGGCATCAAAGTTGTACCAGATGTGTTATGCTAGTACGGGTGCTCTTTGGGGTGGATTACTTACTGACCAGGTGTGTGGTTTTTCACACGCTATTGCTGAATGTACAAAATCACGGCTATTTTAAGGTTCTTTTGCAGCAAGTATAAAACATAAAAATAATTTGACTCTGATAGCTTCTGTAATAAATATGACAATATTTGTACATTGGATCTTCATTTGATGAACCAGAAATAGTCTTTATTCGTATTTTTTGCTTACAAGCAAGATGGTTACGAGATGCTACAAAGTAGGTCAGGTAGAAATGGGTTCGTCAAACCCAAATCAAAGGCGTTCTCAAAAGCTGAGGTGGGGGGCAGGATGAATAAAGCTGAGCACAAAACCCGTCCGTAAGAGGGGGCCAAGAGAATTAATGAAACTGCTTCACATTTAAACCGAAGAATTTCAGTCCATAAGGTGCTTATTAGTGTTTGGCACTGTGTCCTTAGCAACAGCCTCCCTGGCTTACCTGTTCCATTTTAAGTATCTGGGCCTGCTTTCGACATACATAAACCCCCATCTATTCATCTCACCTTCTATGCTCCACTCTTACCATTCACATCAGCAAACACAGCTACAATCAGACACCAGAACGTCCATGGATACTTCAGCTGCTCATAATTTTTATGTCCAAACAATGACCAAGGCCCATTTTTTATTACACCTGTTTCCCAGACATCTTTCCCTCGTTATCTGCCAGACACTTACTTTCAGCCTAACACAACCACAAGCAGCCCAGTGGTAGCTTAGAAACAAGCCTCACAAAGTGGTAACGTGCTCAGCTGCTTGTGTAAAGAAGTCAAACTTGCACATACTCATCCTGATCCTCTAGCAGGATGCCTTCCTTGCCAGCAAAGCAGGACAGTGTCACTGTACTCACAAGATGTGTAAGAGTGCCCAATAAGTGTTGCAAATGGCAGGACAGGGAAAGGGCTTAATAAATGATGTCTTATATTGACTGAACACACCAAAAATTTGTAAATAACAATATTCAGTTACAGGAGAAAACTGGACACAGTGGTAAAACCCCACACATACAGCATTAGGAAAAATAAAGGATTCATTATGATAGAAATGGTAGAAAAGGCATGGCAAAAATGAGAGAATGAGAAAAAAGAGAAATGAACCACTACATTAAAAATACAAAAAAAAAAGTATGCATGCTTGTGAGAGGCAAGCAGCCTCCCCCCAGGCTGTCAGCCAGGTGCTGCAGCAAAGCAGAGCCGGAGGGACAGGCAGCTAGTCCTGCCAGGAGGCAGGCAGCAAGCAGTAAATAATGAAAGGACTCTCCAGTGAGGCCACAGGTATCCACACCTGGGTTAACCATGATGTTCAGGAAAGGACAAGTGGACACCAAGCCACTCTTGCTCTCTTTTCCTCATGACACTCTATCCAGTGCCACGACCACTCAGCGCAGCAGCTCAAACACAGAGAAATAAAGACTGTCTTCACTTATCGCCACAGCAACAGAAGTACAGGGTTCCCCTCCTGCAGCCAGGAGGAGATGTTCAGAGAGGCTCCAGAGCCCTCCTAAGCCACCTTACGAGCAGCTGCAGTGGTGGTCCATGACCCAGCCCCGAGATGCAGATTTTCAATCCAGAGGGTGATGCTGCTCTTCACCCGAGAAGCAGCTTGAGAATGCCTGGCACAGAAACTCCAGCAACTACATCAGGAGCAGCTCTATGTCTTCTGGGGATCTGGCCCAGGAGGATGACTCCTCCTAACCAGTACTGACTCCTTCAGGGGCCTAGACAGCAGAGAACTCCTCTAGTGACACAGAGAAAGTGGGGGTCACAGTGTGATGGCAACTGGCTGGAAACCCTAGGGCAGTTGCTGCACCGTTGCTGCTGAAGGTAAAAGAACTAGTCAGTGCCCTGCATTTTCTCATACAGGTGGTTTTCTATGCAAGGAATTTATAACACCTTTGCCTTTTCCAAATACTTACACCAACCTCAAGACAATCCTTGCGAGAGATGTACTGAGTAGAGTGCTCTCTGATACACACGGGCAGAGCTAGAGAAGCAGAACACAAAGGCAACCAAGGAGATAACCTGCCTGAAATTACAAACCTGAGGTCTTTGAACACACGGAAACCGTGCAGTTTGACTGAATTCTGCACACTTTACATTTTGGTTAATAAGGAATCTTGGGGCTTAGAGCTGCCAAACTGTTGCAACTGTCAAACAGTTGGGCTCAGAGTCTCTCCTATTTTCCCATTTCAATTCCCTTAAGACATTCTGTCCACTGATGTCTAAAGTGGTCCCCAACGTTTTGTAATTGACTGTATTGATCATATAACAATTAATTACTATGTCGTACCCAGGCATTATGAGACCTCTGAAGCTTGGCGAGCCACACATGCCTCAAAATTTAGAGATTATCTTAGGGTCTACCTGCATCTTTTGGAGATCAAGTACTACTGACAGTTTGGGTAAGTACACCTCTGAGTATGAGCAGAGACATTTAATTGTCTTTATCCTACGTATGCTGAAGAAAATGGCGTTAAACAGGAGTCTGGGTCTTACTGTTTGGATGAATTTGTTGCATATCACCTTCTTGTCACCCCTGCAGAAAAAAGCAGACAAAAATGATTGTCAGTGAAGCTAGTAATACTACCCATTCTGGTTACCCTGCTGTTTATATTCAGCCTCTTTTAGTATTGCCAACACAGGCCATTTACATTTTGCACACTGGTTGTCCAGCACAAGGCAACTTTAGATAGAAATTTTAAAAAAACCCAACAACTTCAGAGCTTCCAAAATTCTTGTGACCTGCCTTTCTGAGCAGCTTTAGCACAACACACACCAGCAAATGAGGCTGAAGTGAGGCAGGTTCCCCAGTTCCACATCTATGAAAGAGGCGCAAGCAGCATAAGCTACAGCTCCACGGAAGCTCAGCTGGTGCATGGTCACACAGGGTTCCACATGGACTGTGTCCAAGGAAGTCCTATCCGCTGCTCAGCACAGAGACGTCTGAGCGACTCACTGCAGGTGAGACGATGTGCAGTGCACTGGGCTGAGGAGCGGGCCAGGACACTGATGAGGCAGCACCAGCCCTGGAAAGCACCCGTAACCCCCTCCTCAGGGTGGCTGGACTCCCCACGGCCACACTCACCACTCCTCTCCTATCCTGTAGACGTAGACAATGTTGTCTGTCTGGCCGATGGCGATTTTGGTGGAGTCCGGGGAGAAGGCCATGCCTTTGACCACGTAGCTTTTCCTGCCGTACTGCGGAGAGGACGGCAGCGTGACCCGTGGGGGAAGGCGGCTCTGCCCACAGAGCGTGACCGTCCCGCCGAGCGGGCCCCGCGGCCGCAGGCCGGGCCCGGGCCCTCACCTTGGCGTCGGCGGGCTTGGTGGAGAACTTGTCGCGCCGCTCGCCCTGCTCGTCATACAGCAGCACCACCCGGTCCGCGGTGCAGACGGCGAACCGGGCGCTGTTGGCCGACCAGGCCATGCAGGTCACCCGCGCGGTCCCGTCCTGTGGGCACACACAGCCTCAGCGCCACCGCCCCGGCCTGGCCCGGCCCGGCCCCCGCCAGCCCGACCGACCGACCCACCTGCGGGGCGAGCAGAGTCCGCACATGCCGCAGCTGCATCGCGCCGAACGCCGGGGCCGGGGCCGGGGCTGGGAGCGGGACCGGGACCGGGACGGACCGCGCCGCCGCCGGGCCCGCCTC
>VZSF01004411.1:134687-158954 GCA_013398295.1 Chionis minor
CGGGTGTCGGGGGACGGGCTGTGGCCGCGCGCTGAGCGGGGCTGGGGATGCTGCGGGGAGCGGGCTGTGGCCGTACGCGGGGCCGCGGGCTGGGGGCGCTGGCAGCACCGCGGGGCAGCGGCGGGGCCGGCAGCGGGGGTACCTGGGGGCCGGCAGCGGCGGCAGTGCGATGGGCTGGTTGCCTGGCTCTCGCCGGCCTCTTGCCCCACGCCGGAACTGAGGCCTCCGGGCTGCAGGGCCTCGGGTGGCAGCGACGGGCAATGCCAGCGGCTGCACACGCTGCGCCCGCTCCGCAGGCAGCTGCCCGGCCTGGGCCGGCCTTGGCCTCCCGGACCACTGTGCCTAGTCCTGTGCAGGCGTGGGCCGTGCAGCGTGGCAGGCCCCGCGTTGCCTGCTGCAGGCTGGCTGCTGCGCTGTGTGTGGTGCAGCCAGGTCAGAGGTGACCCCCAGACCCGGCTGGAGGGCTGTGCCTGGGCTCCCTCCGTCATCACCACCTGACAGCCGCAGGGCTCGCGGGCAGCCCTGGCGCGTGTGTGCTGTTCTCAGAGAAGACAGTGCTCTTTTGCCCTGGGAAGACATGCCTGATGTCTGCGTAGTACCAAGTGGGTTCCCTGGTAGTTGTAATCTGTGCAGAGGTATGATGTGCAAATAAGGTCTCCCGATTTCCCTGTGGGTTCAGGTTATTCCAATTATGAGTCAGAGCCTTCTGCAAGTGTGCCAGTAATGTTCAGGGAGCTAATCCCAGGAAAGAGATGAAAAATAACCCTGGAAAGTATTAGTGTGAACAGTAGATACCTAGGCGACTCCCAGGGATGCGTACAGACCTAGTGTTTGCAGCAGAGCATGTAACTTCTGTGTTCCTGTTCCTTCCCTCCTCTGTGGGATGAATCCCCCAGAAGAAGAGCGAGACTGTGACTCCCTGTGTCTTAGCCCTTCTGCATATCTCCTCTCTTACTATCCTTGTGCTCTTTGGGATCTGAGGGAAGTAAATGTGTGCTAACGTCTGCTTCAGCTAGCCTTGAAAATGATCACCAGGAAGTACCTGGCACAAAGGAAGTGTTCCTTTGTGTGTGGCACACTAGTCTGATAACTAAAGCTTCTGCCTTCAATGAGAGTGAACTTGCTGTTGGAGCCAATGGCTTTGTGTTGTGGCAGCAGAAGTTGAATGGATGCTTCTACAGTGCTTGCTTTGTGCGCTCCCTGCCAACAGTAGGGGTGTTGGGACTGACTGTATTGCCAGGACTCCTTCTCCTACCAGCACATCTGCTGTGTAGCAGAACATGCTGGTGAAACGAACTGGGTTCTGAAGGAAGCTGGAGATGCTGAGGTCTGTCCCTGGGGAGTCTTCCTTGAGTGAACCAGACACTCTGCCTATTGGTTTTGTGGTGGGTTTTTTGTTTGTTGGTTTTGGTTTGGGTTTTTTTTGACTGCATCAATGGGGTTTGAAAAGAGAGGACACAGGAAACAGAAACCAGTGCCCCTTTAATTCTGTGACCTGCAAAGTAATGCACTTGGGAGCTCTCATATAATCATACAATCATTTAGGTTGGAAAAGACTTTTAAGGTTATCTAGTCCAATTGATGATCCTCCTCCCTCTGTGAGTTCATCCATAAAATGTGTTTTCCTGGGAGCTAGTTTGCATCTTTGAAATACCAGTCCAAGCTCTTCCTTAACACAGGATCTTTGTGATGTTGCTTCCCAGTAATCTCAGCTCGGACCGTGAGTGCTGGACAAGGTACCCCTTCCCTGGCAGCCTGCTGCTGCAAATAATAGGTACTAGAGGGTTTGGCTGTGGTTACCCTGGGACAACCTGGGGATTTTGATCTGACTGAGTGTGGCAGCAAATGCTGCTGTTCCTGAGGTGTGCCAGCAACTTAGGTGGGTGAGATGAATACAATAGAGAGCACATCCTGCTTGTAGTGAAATAGATAAGACAAGGGAATGCAAGGTTTTTTGCAGATAGCACTGAACACTGCAGCATCTGAGGCCCTAGGCAGATATGGAGGAGCATACTATACCTGCTGACAGAGCCTGTGCCTCCAGGGATGCAGGACTAAAAATTTTGAAAGTAAACTGTCCTCTCTTTCTGTTCTTCTTCCAAGAACGTCACAGAGCCAGGAGACTGCCCTGCTGAGTGCAGGTAGTGGCACTGCTGCTGGGAGCCATGAAGCTGCAACAAGGTGCCCCAACTCTGCTAGCCATGGCACGTGGTTTCTGCTGCTAAGGGTTTTTGTCTCTGCAGAGCTTCCCGAGAGCTGGACTGATATGCAGGAGCCGCTGCTTGAGGGGATGTGCTTCACACTCAAGTATCTAGGCATGACGCTGGTAGAAAAACCCAAAGGAGAAGACATGGCTGCTGCTGCCATCCGCCGGATCGTGGCCACGGTGAGAGCTGGCCCTGGGGCCCTGCTGTGCCAGGGTGGAGAAGAGCCACGTTGAAGCTCAGCCCCTGGGAAGTGTCCATGTCCCAGCCCTGAACCCCAGCTAGGGACCATGCTGTTCCCAAGAGGAGGGGCGTGCGAGAGGCTGGCTGGTCTCTACCTGTGTGCTGTGGGGGAAACGGTCTTCCTGCAGGACAGCCTGCCTGCTCCCACACTGGGAACACAGCCAGGAGCAGAGCTGTGCCTGTCACAGCATGGAGAGGAGGGTGAAGCACGGGGGAAGGTGGGGTCTGACCTTTCCCCTGTGCATGGTAGCAGTGTGAATGGATTCCAGGGTTGTTCTATGCAGGGCATATCTGACCTCCAGGCTCTGCTTTCCCATCCCTATCACAGGAGCCTTTGCAGCAAGGGCCCAAGTGGGTGGCCCTCAGTACAGAGTCTGGGGGACTCCTGCCTGCAAAGGGGTGGTGAAGACCCTTGCCAGATTTGTAGAGGTGTCTGGTGTCTCCCTACTGCCAGGCACGGGTGGGAGCTCGCAAGTTCCAGAAGGTGATTCTGACGGTGTCGCCGAGGGGCATCTCACTGCAGGATGCAGACACAAAGGAGATGGTTGAGAACATCTCCATCTACAGGTGGGCATGGCATGTGGGAGAGCCTGGGTGTTCCCCAGCAGCCGGCTGGAGACTCATGGGATTTTGAGCAGCCAGGGAGGGTTGGGCCTTCTGTTAGTGGTACCTTCAAGATTAGGTCTTCATTTGGCGCCCTGAGGCCCATGCCCTCTCCCTGCTGTGCCCCACAGCACTGCCTGGGGCTGAATGCAGGCAGGGTCCTGGGTGGCCTTGAGTTCTGGGTCAGTCCACCTGTCTTTTCCCTGGACTCTGCTTGTCTTTTCTGGCATTCGAGCGGGATGTTGAGGCTGGTGGCTGGAAAGCCCTCACAGACAGGGGAGGACTGCATGTCTGGTCCTCTCCACTGACACAGGACTGCTCTTCTGGCTGCAATGGGATGAGGGTGCGTGGACTGAAGCTTACTCAGGTTGGCTAAAGGCAGTTGCTGTGAGAGCTGATGTGGGGTTTTTTTTTTTACTGCTGCCAGCTGTGCTTCGGATGGGTTGTGTGTCTGTGGTGGATGTGAAGGGAGCATGGCTGCAGGGTGGTGGCTAGCTGGCAAGCAGAGACAGGACATCTCCTTGGTGCAAAATCTGGGTCTCGGCACCAGAGCTGATGTGCCAAGGCAGACCTACTGCCTGGCCTCAAATCACGTCCTTGGAGGCAATCCCCCACCCTGCTGTGCTCCTTTTGTCTCAGTGCTTGGGTTGAACCAGGCACCAGCGGACCGAGGAGCACGCTGGGGGGCAGTGCAGGAGGGACTGTCTGCGGATGCAGTGATCTCTTACTAGCTGTAGGTGCCAGGCAGCCTTTGGCCCTTGCTGGGGGGTTGGGCTGCCTGATCTCTGGGGCAGAAGAAAGCCTCAGGCTGTCAGCACTGCTTGTTGGTGTGCTGGGAGCACAGTAGAAGACCTGTGCTGGGGTCCCTTATTGCCCTGAGCAGCTCCTCTCTGCCTGCAGGATCTCCTACTGCACAACAGACAAGCTGCAGAACAAAGTCTTCGCTTACGTTGCCCAGAGCCAGGAGAGCGGGGCCCTGGAGTGCCATGCCTTCCTCTCACCCAAGAAGAAGATTGTAAGCACTGCCCTTCTGCCCTTGGCTCTGTGAGGTAAGGGTGGGAGCAAGCCCCCTCCTTCTCTCTCTGAGAGAAGGCCCTCGCCTCTGTGCGCCTTGGCTGGAAACGGAGAGAGGGGAGCGCGTGTGTGCTCACACAGAGGCAGGTGGTGAGTGAAAGGAGACTCTTCTGTCCCACCTGCTCTGGGATCTCCTCTTGCAGATGGCTGGCCCGCATGGGTAGACAGGCACAGCATTGAACTGTGGCCTTCCACGTGCATCCTCTGCGGGCAAAGGCAGCGAGAGAGGCCTAGGGGCTCTCGGATCTCATGGCGGTGGGGCTGTCCTGGCTTGAGGGCCCAGATGGAAGCAGACATTCCCCCTCTTTCTTGTTCACAGGCCCAGGCTGTGACTCTGACTGTGGCCCAGGCCTTCCAGATGGCACTGGATCTCTGGGAAGCAGCACACGCAGGTAGGAGGAACTTCTCAAACATGTCCCTCTGCCTAGCCCTGGGATCAGGGTCTCTGGTGTGGGACTCTCTTGGGCTGCATGGAGGAGAGATGGCTCGCTGCCTGGCTGATGTAACACATCAAACACGGAGACCTTTTTTCCCTGCTGTTGTGTTCTCTGCCACTGCTGCACCTGGGGAGCCTGCCCTATCTCTGGCTGGGGTCGGGTGGGGTGTCCCAGCTATCCATGCTAAACTCTTCTGCGTTGCAGAGCTGTAGGAGAGCTCAGGGCTCTGTGGTACCTGCCCTGAGCAGTGATCCCCCTGCCTTGTTTGTACCCTTCCCTGAGCACAGCAGGGGTACCTGTCCCTTGCCCACGGTCCTGCCTGTGCGTTCCCTGCTGGGCTTTCTCCAAGTTGCAGGCACTAACTGCTGCTTTTGCCCTGTCCCAGGCTCTAGGCAGGAACAGCCCCTTCACCCTTCATGTGTCTTGGAGCGCAGTGAGCCCGGCAGACCAAGTGAGCCAGCTCCCCCGGGGAGCCCTCCCTTCAGACACCAGTTTGGGGTACAGTATGTGCAAGTCTGGCCCGTGCCCAGGGCTGTCTCACATGAGAGCAGGAAAAGAGTAACCCTTACGCAGCTCCCTCCTCCTGGCTTTCCAGGGACCCTGTCAGTATCTGCGCAGCCTCCCTTGCACATGGTGGCCTGACATGAAGAGGGGCACTCTGTGCTCTGTCTGGCTTACAAGGCAGGCGCAGTTCCTCAGGTGGTCTTTGCTCCAGGAGCTCTCCTGTCAGGCCCAGCGTTGCAGCAGCTCTCGGCTCTGCTCTACTGGCACTGTCAAACGGGGAGCTGGGATCTACTGTGCACGCTTGGTGCCACGGCTAGGGGTGAGACGTTGTCTCTGAAGGAGAGGAGCCTTTGGTCATCATCTTGGTAGTCTGGACTAAGGCTCAGCCCTGCCCGTCTGCACTACACCTATTGCATGTCCAGGGCCAATCAGAGCATTGCCGGTCTCACTGTGTCCCTGCCCAGGAGCCTCTGGACACTTGGTCCTCGGCCTCATGCTTCCAGTGCTGGCACAGCCTGGCAGTGTTTGGGGTCATCCTCGCTTACAGCCTGCTCCCGAGGCGTTTTCTGTCTGGCCCTCCAGCTGCAAGACGTGCTTACCCCACTCCTGTCTCTGGGCAAAGGTGCGCTGTGGGCAGCAGCAGTCTCAGCTTGGTGGCTTGTTGCCTGCTCACAGCCTGTGCTTGGTGCTCTGCTGGCTGGAGGGGATGTGGGCAGAGCCATGGTCTGTCTCTCCCCGTGTGTGGCTGTGTGCCTGAGGTTTTCAGCAGCCCAGCACTGCAGGTGCCATCTTTCCCCCTGCTGCCTGTAGGCACCCTTTGTCAGTGCCATGCCTGGCAGGTGACTGTGTCTTGTGAAGGCGCCGGCGACTGCCCGGCTGCTCCAGAACAGGCTCTGGGCAGCCCAGCCTTACCCCTGACAGAGACCTGCCCAGGCAGCGAGGTGTCATGGTGGGGTTATTTTGTTTTGTTTTGGTTGGTTTGTTTGCTTGCCAGGAGGAGGAAGAGGAGGAGGAGGAAGATGATAACGTCGGTGGCACCTTACCTGGGTAGGTGGTGAACTGCTGCTTGTGTTCAGGGATCTCTGGTGAACTCTGTTTCCTTCTCTGCACCCCATGCAAGGGGAGCTGCTGGGGCCACAGGCATGCATGGTGGGAGCATGGAGATCTGCATGGGAGCAAGGGGGAGCTTCCTGCAGCTTTCTCTGCCTCTGCCAGCTTGAGGGGTCGAGTAAACAGGGAGCTGAGCTGTAGGGGACAGATGCTGACCTTCAGGATGTACCTAGAGATGTTACTTGTTCTGCTTCTGTCACTCTTTGCTGAGGGCAGCCTACCCAGACGTGCTTGGCATCATAGAATTGTTTAGACCTTTAAGAACAAGTCCAGCTATTAGCGAATCACAGAATCACTTAGGCTGGAAGAGACCTTTGAGATCATCGAGTCCAACCATCAACCCAACACTGCAAAGTTACCACCCCAACCCATGTCCCTCAGCACCACGTCTGGCCGCCTTCTAAATCCCTCCAGGGATGGGGACTCCACCACCTCCCTGGGCAGCCTGTTCCAATGCTTGACAACCCTTTGGTGAAGAAATTTTTCCCAGTATTCAATCTAAACCTCCCCTGGTGCATCTTGAGGGAATTTCCTCTTGTCCTATCGCTTGTTACTGGGGAGAAGAGACCAACCCCCCTGGCTACACCCTCCTCTCAGGCAGTTGCAGGGAGCAAGAAGGTCTCCCCTCAGCCTCCTCTTCTCCAGGCAGAACAACCCCAGCTCCCTCAGCTGCTCCTCAGGACACTGGTGCTCCAGACACCCCACCAGCTCCGTGCCCTTCTCTGGACAGGCTTCAGAACCTCAATGTCTTTCTTGAGGTGAGGGGCTTCTCAGGTGGGACTCCGAGTTGTCCCTCTCCTCCCACTGCTTTCTCTCGGGCTTGGGCCAGGGTGGAGGCCTGGTCATGCTGACTTCTGCAGGGACTACGTCCTGGGGCTGAGCTTGCTGGTGTCTGTCCCGCGCTTGGGAGGAGCTGATGGTACCAGTGCAGCAGTGGAGGATTAAGCCACAGGTCTTTGCAGAGTGCCTGTGGGGGTGAGAAGCCTGCTCCCCTCTGGCTGTTCTCCATGTGCTGGGCAGCTGGCAGCTGGCTGGGGTCTGTTAGTGCCGCGGGGCTGAGCCTGGGCTGAGCTAGTGTCAGCCGGGAACCAGAGCGTGCACAGAGTGGAGCCGTGTATGTGGCCCTGTGCAGTGGCAGCCCTTTGCACGTGGGGGCTTCTGATGGGAAGGAGATGCATCTTTGCAGCCTCAGGACAGGCCGGCCTGGGGAAAGGGTTTGGTGGCAGGTGGGCCAGGGCCTTCTGCACGCTGAGTGCCTGCTGCTGCTGCACTGTGCCTGCCTTGCCGGGGTCGTGCACGTGCTGTGTCTCTCAGTAGGCCTTGCTTGGGGTATGATAGGTGCTCTGTTCTCTTCCAAAGCAGCATGGAGGACCGGGGGAGGGGAGCCCACAGCCCGGCAGGTAAGTTATTTCCTTCAATGCTGTTTTACCACATCCCCCAGCGTGTCCTCTGCAGGGGTAGGGGGCCGATGGCTCACCTGGGAAGGTTTATTTCCCCTCCCCAGCTGTGCTGGGTTCCCAAATGCACGCCTCATGGACTGGGTCTTCCTCCCTCTTGCTTTTCAGAGTCAGCACCTCTTGTGCCCAGAGTGAGCTCTCCTACTACACAGCTACTGTGCTACCGCTTGGGGCAACCCCCGGACGGCTGGAAGGGGCTGGGAGACCTCCCCACGCCTGGCCTCAGGAGTGCTGGCCCCAAGACCCCCCTGGGCTAACCCAAATCTCTGCAGCAATGGACCAGCCACTCAGGATTCACCCTGTGCCTGCACCTGGGCCAGACAGTGCCTGCCCCTGCCCCCGGCACTGCTCACCAGGCACGGGGTCTGCTGGCACCGCTGCCATGCAGTGCGCAGCCTGCGGCGCCTGCTCTCGTCCTGCTCTCCGCCTGCATGAACCGCCTCAACCTGCAGCTGCTCCCTGCTCCCAGCTCGGGCTGGTGGACCGGTGCTCCTCGCTCTGCTCACTCCCAGTGCGTGCAGAGCCACCCCACATGCTGAGCCTGCGGGATGCAGCCTGTGTGCCTGGGCCTGCGCTGTGTCTGACCTGCCTCGTTTGTTTCCCCTGCCTCGCTCCTCGTGGTGGTAACGGGACCCCCAGAGGCTGAGCAGCCCGCTGGAGATGGTGGAGGACTTGCTCGGCATGTCCTCCCCCTCACAGAGCCACAGCTCTTGTCCTGGAGGAGCGAGTGAAGAAGGCCTTGCGCCTGCAGTTCAGCCCCACACCCTCTCACGAGTTAAATGAGCTGGTTTTTAAGGGAAAGCTCTGCCTTTATAGGGAAATAAACTGAGTTTTTTACTGTTGTCATTTGGGTTTGACTACTGGATGGGCTGTCCTGCACAGGTGTGCAAGGTACTGTGTCTCTGCTGTGTTAGCCTGTTGGTGAGCCCGGGGCTGCGCCCTGAGCTCGTGGAGCTGGCAGCTGCCCTGGAGCTCCCATGTCTTCCTCCAGCGCCAGCCCTGAGGGAGCCGTTCCCCTTGTGCCGAGGGCTGCTGGGGCCCAGGCTGGCCCTTGGTACCTGTGTAGTCCAAGCTGTGTGGGGCTGGTGTGTCGAGCACCTGTGAATGCCATCGGCACTGAGGCAAGCTGACGGCTGACCACGCTGAGGACACTAGCCCTCTGTGTGCCGGTAGGTCTCGACCTCTCCCTCTGTTTCCCTGCTCTGCCCTGGAGTGCCTTTGCCCTGCTGCATGCCTGGCTGTGGGATGGAGACATGGGCAAGCCACGCACTTGGATTCCTACCCCAGACACAGCAGGGGAGGCTGCAACCAGCAGGATGTCGGGTTTCCTCAGCAAATCACAGTTTGCAGCTGCTTTCTGGCTGAGGACCTTGCCACTGGGTCCCTGTCGCATTGCAGCCCACCTCCCCTTCAGAGGCTGGCGAGGCCGAGCCCTGGCTGGGCAGCCGTCGCTGTGGGGGCGCAGAGCTGCTGTCCCGGCGAGGGCCACAGCAGCGGCTGTGGGGAAGGCCCGTGCTCTGGGGAGCCGTGGGTCCCTGCAGGCTGGTGAACGGCTGCGCATCCATTTTCTCATCTGTGGTTTTGCATGTTGAGTCCCAGTTGCCTGCCTTTCGTCACACAGCTGAGGGCACAAAGCAACCTGTAGGTGCTGCCTGTTGGTGGTGTGCGTTTAACAGCCCTTGATGGGGCTTCCTGCCCTGCGCTGATGCGGGATGCTTGGTGGAGTGCTGCAGGTAGTGCTGAGGGTGGGCAACGCTGCTGCTAATGCTGGCACATGCTGATGACTTCACTCGCCCTTTGCTGTTGCCCTGTGAATAATTGTTCGCCACGCCCTACCCCTGGGGAGGGCAGTGGGCTCTGCCCTGCTGCCCGGTAGCTGTCACACCCCCAGACAGAGCTGCTCCAAGCAGTTTAACAGCCCCTCTCCCGGGACTCACAGTTGCTGCGGTGTGCCCTTTGCTGTGATTATGCTGAACGCTGCAGTGCTGTATGGCTTCCCACAGGACTTCACGAGTGCTCGTTCTGCTGTTATTCCTGGCTTTAACCAGCTGTTGCTGCAGTGAGTGAACTGCTTGCCTTTGCCAAGTCTGTTCTGTTTTAGCTGGCAACGAGTTCATGATCACCCACACCTGTGCCAACACTGTCCAACATCTCTCAAACTGGTGTGCCAAAACTGCCCGAGCCACACAGCCCCTTCCCGGTGCCACTGTAGGTGCTACAGGGTGTGTGCACACCCTGGCACTGTCAGGCGTTTGCACCGTCCTCTGCTGGTGCTGCCAGGCTCACAGGGTGTGCGCTTGCACGTGCCTCACAAAATACCTTTGTCCAACGTTGCTGCTGCCTTTCCTGTGCGGCTGCCTGCCTTCCCACACTGCCATGGTCTGAGAAAGGAGTGGTGGCTTGGGTTTGTTTGATTGTGGGGTTTTTTGGGGTTGAGGTGGTTTGTTTTGGGGGGGTTTTTTTTTTTTTTTTTGGGGGGGGTTGTCTTTTTTGCCTCAACACCACACCCTGATTTTGCATTTAATGTGACAGATTCTGTTTCTCCTTTTTTATTTGGCCAAAACAACATGACGTACATTTTCCTGGTGCCTCCCCCAGCTACTCGACTGTGCTGGATGGTCATGCTTCTTCTGTTTCTTTCTGTGTGCCTCTGATCTGGTTAAAGAGCTCATCATTCCCCCTCTACTCTGTACTTGTGAGACCCCACCTGGAGTACTGTGTCCTGTTCTGGAGTCCTCAACATAGAAAGGACATCGAACTGTTGGAACAGGTCCAGCGAAGGGCCACTAAGATGATTAGAGGGATGGAGCACCTCTCCTGTGAGGACAGGCTGAGAGAGCTGGGGCTGTTGAGCCTGGAGAAGAGAAGGCTCCGGGGAGACCTGAGAGCAGCCTTTCAGTATCTGAAGGGAGCCTACAGGAGAGCTGGAAAGGGACTCTTTGTCAGGAAGTCTAGGGATAGGACAAGGGGTAATGGTTTTAAATTGGAAGAGGGGAGATTTAGATATTAGGAAGAAGTTCTTTACTGTGAGGGTGGTGAGGCACTGGAACAGGTTGCCCAGGGAAGTTGTGGAGGCCCCATCCCTGGAAGTGTTTAAGGCCAGGCTGGATGGGGCTTTGAGCAACCTGCTCTAGTGAGAGGTGTCCCTGCCCATGGCAGGGCGGTTGGAACTTGATGATCTTTAAGGTCCCTTCCAACTCTAACCATTCTATGATTCTATGATCATAGTAGGTATATGTCTGCGCTGATCCTCCAGGATAGCACCTCTTAACATTTTCCAGGGCACCAGAGTTTTCAAAAAAACTCTTTTATTTCCCTAATGGCCCCAATTTTTTTAATGCACCTCCCTGAAAAAACAAAAGTTATCTGGCAAAACAAGATGGTTTGTCTCACTGGAGCTATGGCCACACTCCCTGCAGCCCAAGTTACAGCACAGCAGCACTGGGACCCCACTGCCGTGCTTTTGGTCCTCTGGTAGCCCTCTCCTCACCTGACCTGGGAGCAGCACAGCCCCTGCCTCCCAGCAGCCTGCTGGGATCCGGCCTCATCCTTCCTGGCCCTGTTGCCAGGGTGTCTCTGCTCTCTGCAGCCTGTTTTGTGTCCAAAGAAAGGCAGCCTCAGTGGCACAGTCTATAACTGCAACTTGCCCAGCAGCATAACACAGAATCACAGAATTGTGTAGGTTGGAAGGGACCTTTAAGATCATCAAGTCCAACCATCAACCCAGCACTGCCAAAACCACCACTAAACCACGTCCCTCAGCACCACATCTACACATCCTTTAAATACCTCCAGGGATAGGGACTCCGCCACTGCCCTGGGCAGCCTCTTCCAGTGCTTGACAACCCTTTCTGTGAAGAGATTTTCCCTAATAATCCAATCGCAACCTTCCCTGGCACAACTTGAGGCTGCTTTCTCTTGTCCTATTGCCTGTTACCTGGGAGAAGCGATCGACACCCCAGCCCACCCCTTGAGAGACTTGTGCTCCAGAGCCCTCCCCAGCTCTGCTGCCCTTCTCTGGACACGCTCCAGCCCCTCCATGTCTCTCTTGGAGCGAGGGGCCCAAAACTGGACACAGGATTCAAGGTGGGGCCTCCCCAGTGCCCAGCACAGGGGGACATCACTGCCCTTGCCCCATTGGCCACACCATTGCTGATACAGGCCAGGATGCTGGTGGCCGCCTTGGCCACCTGGGCACACGCTGGCTCACATTCAGCCGGCTGTCCACCAACACCCCCACGTCCTTTTCTGCCTGGCAGCTTTCCAGCGACTCTGCCCCATGCCTGTAGCGCTGCAGGGGGTTGGTGTGACCCAAGTGCAGGACCAGGCACTTGGCCGTGTTGAATGAACTTCATACCGTTGGCCTTGGCCCATCAATCCAGCCTGTCCAGATCCCTCCGTAGAGCCAGCGTGATCCAGCATGCAGCACGAGCCTGCCCTCAAGGGCCAGAGATGAGTAAGATGACCTTAGAGCACCTGCAGCTCTTGCACAGCATGCAAGAACAGTTCTCCTTCTAAGGGCCATAAATACAAGTTCCACAAGTGCTGGCACGCATACACTTGCGCACGCGCACACATACACACAGACCTGCAATTCTGCAGGGACAATGCTGCCTTTGAGCCAGGATGCTTTTATTGAAAAGACCCTGCCACAGGGACTTGCCGATCCTGTCCCTTCCCCACCTAGTCCTGCAGCAGGAGACGAACAGCACCTGGAAGGAAGAGTCCTGAAAGTGCTTTACTGGGAGGTGTATTCCTGGAAGACGCTGGATCCCGTGACGCTTGAGTCCAGGGCTGCAGAGCCAGCACCCCAGCTCAGTGACAGGCCGCAGAGCAGAGCACTGAGGAAGAGCAGCAGCCGGGGCACCAGCAGCCATCTCTGCAGCGGAGTGTCCTCTCATCATCCTGTTCCCTCCTTCCGCCAGCAAGAGGGCATGCCTGAGCCTGGCCCCGGCCACAGAGCAGCGCAGGTACCCGGTGACAGACTTCTGCCTGTAGACTCAGGGGAGCAAACAAGCACAGACCAGACACCTTCACCAGCCCCAGGGTGGTCTACCGCTCGTCCTGGCCCCACACAAGCAGACAGACTGGGCAGGTAACAGCAAACCAGCAGTCCACCAGCTCTGCACCCTTCGGACAGCCCTTTCCAATGGGTCTGTGACACATCAGCCAACCTTGTGCAGGCTGTGGGTCCAGCTCCAGGAGCAGAAGCATCAGCAATAACCATACCCCCACAAGACAGAAGGAGCCTGGAGCGGGATGTGATGCTGTTGAAGCTAGGGTTGTCCCCAGAGCGGTGATGAGCACTGCAGTGCACATCCTGCTGAGCCCCTGCTGCGCCTCACCACGTTATCTCCTCCAGGCTCCCACAGCTCGCGCCACCCCACAGAACAGCTCCTCCTGGCACTCCCTGCCCCGGCTGCGTGCTCTGCGGGCTGGCCGGGCACTTTGGCAGCACCGGCTCCTTCCGCTCGTTTGTGTCTTTGTCCCCCACAGCAGGAAGAGCCCTTGAAACCCCTGCACCGCAATAATGGGGAGCAGTGGAGCCCCGTGCTCCAGCAGGGTTCCACTCTCCAGCCGTGCTCGCCGGGCCCAGCCCCACAGACAGACCCTCCTGCCACTTGGCCACAACCTCCCCGCTAGCGCTGGGGTGGATGCCCGCACTGCCCCGTCCCCGCAGCCTCAGGGCCAAAGGGGAGCAGCTCCTGCCCTCCCAGCCCGGACGCCGCAGCCGTGAGCAAGGTCTGCTGCAGGCTGCCTGCGGGGAGCACCTGGCGCCACGCGGGTACACCCGGGCCTGTGGCCAAGCCAGTGCGCAGGGACACTGCCGCCCCTCCAGCCAGTGCACTGGCCCCTCTGCTCCCCTAGGGCTGCCCCCCCGGGCTGGTGGTGTCGCCCCCCACCCTTCCTCAGCTGCGCAGCGGCAGGGGAGCGGGGCCAGGCAGGCGGGACGGGCACTGCATGCACGGCTGGGAGCCGGCCCCATGCACAACCCCTGGACAGGTGCCCTTGGGAAAGCGTGAGTTCTGGTACATGGATCTTCGCATGCAGAGGTCCAGGCCGGGCGCCTGGTGCTGCCTCTTCTTCCAAGGCCTGCTTTGGCTCTGGCGGGGCGCCCAGGACTCCAGACGCAGAGTTGGTGCTGCACTTACACCTCAATTATATTGACCGAGGGAGACTTCTTCTATGAGAGAAAAATCGGCGTTAAGGCCCTGCTTTGCTAAGCCCCTGGGACACAGACCCCGCGGAAGAGCCCCCAGCCCCCTGCAGCAGGCACCAACGCCATCAGACTCCTCTGCTGGCAGCCACAGCTGCACCCTCTGCCCCGAGCCGAGGAGCAGGTGAGCTGCAGCACAGACCTGGCTTCAGCATCTCCCTCGGGGGACCAAGGCAGCCAACACTGAAATCCCAGCCTTTTGCAGCAATGTGCTCACCTGGCAGAAAGGTTGAGGTAGCTCAGCTGCATCACCTGGTGCCTCCCTCCAGGTGAGTCCCTTCAACCACACACTTGCCTCTCCAGGAAGCCTTTCTGCCCACTGCTGTGCCCCAGTACTCCTGGGTGAACCAGCCCCCCCTGCCCCACACTCTTCAGCCTCCAAGGCTTGCAGTGTCTGGTGACTTCCATCTGGGTCCCTAACGCTACACCCGATGCCCTTGGGCAGGAGGTAGGCGCAGGGTCAGAGCAGAAAATGTAAGTGAGGGGGTAGGAGGACATCTGCCACGGGGCAGAGAATCCACAAAGCAAGGGATGCCTGGCGTGGAGGGACAGATGAGTGCCAGACCCGTCTCACTGCCTGCCCCTCATGACAGTTCTGGTGTTTGCCAAGGGAACTAAACGCTGGAGGTGGCAACGTAGATTTTCCCAAAAGCTGTTGCAAGCACAAGCAGGGACTTTACACTAAAAGGAACGTGCTCATTGAAGAGCACAGCAGATATATGAACTCAGAGAAGGTGCTGCAAAGGGAAGGGATTCTGGTCGCTGCAGATGTGTTTTGTAGCTCAGCCCTTTCACGCCAAAGCAGGCTGCGGGAGGTCAGTGTCCTCATGACCACACTTTGTAACAGGGCTCAGATTAAGAGCTGCACCGTTGTCTGCTACTTCACAGCACCTTGGCCCTGCAGCCAGGAGGGGAAGCAAATGCAGGGTTTTTCCTTTCCTATACCTCGTTCCCAGCTTTGCAATTAGGGACTGCAAGAATAAGCTCGTAGTGTTGTCACCTGCAAGGACACCAAGAGTATGGTGAATGCAAAAGGACAAACTGAGATGCACCAGCCCTGTACAGGTGAACTTTGCAAGCAGCAGGAACAGGCATTTGCATCTGCCTTTGCAGCCCTATACGAGCAGGATCAGTCTGGAGCAGGGATCCAAGAGCAGGGATCTTTTTGGCAAGGAATAATCAGGAAGCTGGAAAATCTGCACGATGAGAACTGGGGCCTTGAAGTCCAAACAGGAAGTTTCTGCTCCTGACATCCACTGGAAACCAAGAAGTGGAAGCAGAGGGGCGGTTAGGTAACACAGTGAGTAGAGTTCCCACCATGGATAGAGGAGGCACGTGAGACACAAGGAAAAACCTAATGTAAGGTTCCATTAGAACATCCACATCAGGGTTTTAAATCGCTGTTTTTATCAAGTAACAAAGGGAGAATTGTCAAGTGCAGAGGGAACAGACAGATAAAAGTACTGCTCTCTTCCCATCCATAGCCCAGCGCAGTACCCCATTAGTACGGGGAAGGGGCTCTGGGGTCCCTCCTATGAACAACTTGTGTGGTGATGGCCTGGAGCAGGCCTCAGTGAAGGCAGAAAGTGGGCAGCGATAGACCAGTGAAGGAACCATAAGAATAGCTGCTCAGCTTTGTCTGCCTCCTGCTTGAACAGGCAGGAACTGGACCCATCTACGGGATACAGAAGAGGTGCAGCCTTGGAGGGGCATGGTGGAGGGGTGAGACAGGTACCATGCTGCAATGTGGGAGCCATCCCAGCTGATACATCCTGCTGTCTCTTCCAGTGTTTCTCCTGAAATCACCCATGGGGCACACACACTGACCCAGGCAGACCAGGGCTCACTGCACCCCCAACACCTTCGATTTTTAGGGTGACAGCATGAGTTGGGGGTGTTTCTGTTTCTGGAGAGAACCAGAACCTGTCCAGGCAGCAAGCCACAGCAGATGTATATGCCATCCCTCCTAGCCCTCCCCACTCACCTTGCTCCGCAGCAGCCCTCCGCTTGGTCGCTCTGGTGTGCTGTGCTCTGAGGACGGCTTTGTCTTTTCCTTGTTGTTGTTGGAGTCATTGTCCTTGATGATGTCATACTGTCTGCAGAAGAGGGCGATCACCGCTGCCGAAAGACAGAGGATGAAGGACTCCCTCAGACCAGCTGCCCCACAGCATCCCAGCTGGAGAGCAGCCAGGCTGAGGGCACCAGGGCGTCCTGAACACCCACACGCCCCACCAGCATCAGCCTGGACCACCCGAAGCACCTCTGCATGTATGGCTGGGCCAGTGTCCTTGGTCAGACGAGGCACAGGTACGGCTAAAGCCATCAGGGCACAAGTGAGGTGCTCAGCACCTACGGCTTAAGGCTCTGAGGCCAAAGGCAGACGGTGAGAAACTTGGAGAGGGACAGCCCTTGAGGTCAGTGAGCAGCTGAGTGGGTTTCTGAGTGCCTCCACCAAGGTACTGAAGTTATTGTCCCAGCGCTTGCAACTCTCACAAAAGTTATCCCTTGGCCTCCTCCTGTCCTGCACACTGACTGTGGGGTCAGTCACCCTGCCATGGTTTTACAGCACCCATCTCACACAGCACAGGTCCGACACCTTGGAACCCTGGATGCAGGACTCTGGCGCAATGCTTTGAACTGTAATCACTAGATGTGTTGGACCTGTTCAAACCACAGGTTTCACAGTTCAACTGTGCGTTATCGCAGCCACCGGCAGACTGGACCCGATTTCTCTCTGTTGGCACTGACATACCAACCATGAGATGTAAGCTAGCAGCAGCCATCTTGTATTTTCTTCCAGCAAGCTAGAAAAGTGTTCAAGGCCAGGACAAGGAGAGACTCCTGCAAGATGCCACTAGAAAATCCACGTTTACTGGGAAGGGATTAGGGGGACAAACAATTTCCCTTTCATAGCAGCTGCATGTGACCAGTCAGGACCTGACATCTCCTAGGCTTCCCTGCTCGCGGGGCAACCTGCTGTTTGCTGCAGCACTGGCTTTAATCAGGCGCCATACTGTAGCAAATCACCGTCTTGCAGTTTTGGCAGGTTGAGGCACAGCCACTGCAGCCGGTGCAGCGATGTTACCAGGTGGCAGACACGCTACCTAAGGCCCAAGTGACATGGTAGCTAATGTCAGCTGGGATGCCCTCACCCTGTAATTCTGTATTGTGTGGGTCCCGCATTGTCTCCTACTCTTCCAGCACAGCAGTCAGGCCAGCCAGCTCTCATGTTCCAGGCCATCACTGCGGAGCAGTGGCTGCGGTCGCTCCTTTTACGCCACTGGCTCTGCTCTACAGAGACTCAGTGGACTTACTGGAAAGGATGCCAGACCCAGACCGATATGCCTCTGCACTCTGTTGAGACCCATCCTCTTTGTCGACCCTGGACTGCGCCTCTGCCCCAGCGTGCTGGAATGTTACTGGTGGCACTCACCTGCCCACATGAGCAGCACAGCCACGATGATGATAATCTCGCCTGTCTGCAGCTGCCTGTCTTTGTCCAGCCCTTCCATGGTGATGTCACCTGCAGAGAAGAGAACCCAGGCAGGGCTGGCAGCAGATATCCTCCCACCAGAACCTACTTCAGGACCAGCAACTCTCGAGGATCCGAGAAGGAGCTCCAGAGGAAAAAGGCCCACCTCCCCCAGACAAGGAAGGGTGTGGGTTGACATCCAGGCTGGGGAGAGGACACGCAGCCTGTGGCTTTCCTGTGTCAGATAAACCATCCTTGCTACCAAAGGCGGCCAGGGATTCTAACAACTTGTTTGGGCTCAAGTAGGGACTGCACAATGCAGGGGAGTAATCACTGAGACTGCCCCCTACGTAGGGACCAGGGCAGGTTAGGAAGACCTTGAGCTGAACTCAAAAGTTCTGAGGAAAGTAAGCCACCTGCTTGCCCTGTTATACTCTTCTAAGTCCCCCCTCTTATGGCTGCTGCTGGAGACAGACTCCTGTGCCTAACGGACACCCTCTGGCCATCATCTCTCTTGGATTCTTGGATCATCTCTCACGGACCAGCATGTAGGCAACCCCAAGGCAAGAAGGCACAACACGGATGAGTACATGAGTAGGAGAGGACATTGTGGGGTTCTGCCATTTGTCTTTTGGTAGCTTGCAGGCTGGGAGATCTGATGGCTCCTTATATTTGCTTTCTACGGGCAGCAGCTGAGCAGGCCACAGCAGTTGTCTGGACACAGCCTGCTTAGCTGGATAGGGTGCCAAGACCTGGGATAGGAGGGCTGTAAACCAGGGCTTGGAGACATTATCATGGCCATAGTGGACACAACAGCAGCCTGTACACCCCTGCTACGCATTATGACCCTGTGTGTCCCAAGCAGCCTACTGCTCAGGGCAGCACCTTCCTCGCTGGCTGCTGGATCCCTGCCTGTGTGCTGTGGAGACCTCCAGGTGTGCTCCCACCAGCGGCACCTGGGCGAGCCGGAAGGAGCTGCCTCACCTTGGTTGGAGCTGTTGGAAGGGAGGCGGTCGGTCTCCTTCAGGGTGCGGAAGTGGACACGCTTGCTGGCCTGGCTTTCCCCGTACAGGCCGATGCTCTGCACCTGGATGATGTAATCGGCATCCTCCGCCAAGTCCCACAGCACGCAGGCCCGGTTGGTGGTGTTCACCTCCCGGATGAACCGCTGCATCTGTCCATCTTGCCGCTGCCGGAGTGAAGAGCTGTCACCCCCAGGAGGCCGCTGCCAGCTGCACCAGGCACAGGCTCCTGTCTGTGGGGCCGTGCTGGGCACACTGCCCGTATTCCTCCCTTCCCGGGCAACCATCCACCCCTGGGGTGGGCCAGGCTGGCCAGCACTTTGCTGCGCGGCATTCCTGTGTGGCCCGAGAGCCAGGCACCTCCCTGCAGAAGCCACCATCATCTGGGGCTGTGGAGGCAAGGCAAGGGCAAGGCAAGCACAGAAGGGTTATGTCATGGCTGAAGCACCATACTTATCCAGAGAAATCATAGGGAAGCCGCTGGAGGGATAGCAACCCCAGCGCAGCCCACGGTCTCCTGCCCCCCACCGGGATGGATGGCTCAAACAGGGTGCCCTGGCAAGGGCTGCTCAACAGTAGAAGTGTCCTCAGGCAGATGCCAGAGGAGCGCCAAACTGTGGCAAAAGGGCTGATATAGGAGCATGCTGGTAATCAGTGACAGGGGTCCCCAGCCCCCTGCAAACAGAACCTGGATACCTGCTGTAAGATGGCATAGCCGATGACCACGTCTCCTTCTGGGACGTCCCAGGAGACTGTGGCAGAGTTTGCCTTCAGCTGCGTCACAGTCACGTTGACAGGGGATGGTGGCCTGTCTGGGTGAGCCAGGGATGGACCGAGGCAAGGCACAGGAAAGAGGCAAAAGAAGATATCTCAGAAAAGGCACTCACCCCTGCACACCACCACGTGTGGCCTCTCGAACATCTGCCCCCCAGCGCAGCACATTGGCCGGGACTACAGGGAGCAGCTTCTCTGGTGACTCTGTCCCCAGGAGAGGAGTGGCACAGCAGATGCACAAGGCTGAGCCCCTGCCAGCAGCAGCATGTGCACGGCATGGTGGTTACTGGGCTAGCGGGCTGCTGCCCACTCCGTGGGGGAAGGCGTGCAGGCAGAGAGCTGCTCCTTGCCTGTGCAGCTCCCGCTCTGTGACACACGCTGGCTTTGGCCAGGACTCCTCCCTGCCTGGCCATTGGCGAGAAATGTGCTCACTGCACACCTCACCCTCTGCAGTGTCCTACAGCGGGGAAGGAGGACAAGCTTGCGAGGCATCTGACTGGCTCTTCTCTAAAGGGCTTACTTGCAGTGGCAGACGTAGCACATTGCTCACAGTACACGTTCATAATACATGTAAAAGGGATTAGCAGCGCTGACCATGTGCCCAGGCTGCCAGACCCAACTAAAGACGCGAAGGGCCCCCAGTAGGCTCCTTCCACCTTGCAGACATCAAAATGGGAAATGCATGAAGGCATGTCCTGAGCAAAAAAGAACTGCAGAGTTTAAGAGATTGTCATGGCAATTTAACTGGTTCCTGCAGCTCAAAATCACATGAAACATCCCTGTAGCCTGTCTCAGAGCACTGCAGAGACCCTGCTATCAGCCAGGAAAATGACATTCACATCAGCTCCTTACAAGGGCATCTGCTTGCAGATCTGAGGTACCTTCACTGCTTCTCAGATGTTCATCTGTTGGAAAGTTTACTTCGTTCAGCTTCAGCACTAGCAGAAGCAGGGCTGCCTGGCACGACACGCTCCTGCTCAGCCTGGGCACAGAGTAGATTCTAGGCAGGGAAGTTCCGTGTTTCTGTAGGGTCCAGAAAGTCCAAACAAATCCTACATTAATGCAATTCTTCAACCACGACTGTGATGGTAAAACCAGACTCCTCTAAGCTCTGGGGCTGTCCCACGGATGTGCACATCACAAATGCCTGGCACACCACCCAGAACTGCGTAGGAAGCAGCCCAGACATAGTATTTATATATCAACTGTGACAAAAAAATGGGGCAGCTTGGAATAAACACACTATGCAACTCAATCTGGCCATCTCATCTGCCTGGCATTACTCCCTGCTCCAGCCTGGGGAGGAAAGCCCAATGCAGAAGACAGAACTGATTTTCCCAGCAGTGCAATGCCATCGGCTGCAAAGCTGGCAGCAACACTCAGTCGTTGCTATCCTCTGGAAAGCTGGCCTGACTGACCCATGGTCTGCACCATCACCCTTTTGAGATTTCACAGCACCACGAGCATGTCAGGATCTACACAGCTACACACATAAAGCCAAATTTTGTCTGGAAATTAGACACAGGAATGCATGAAGAAAGACACTGAGGCTGCTGTTCATGTGTCCTCTCTCCCTGTGTACAAGACAGTGTCCTTCTACAAGATGCTTGTGTAGCACAAGTTCAATGCTGTGATTTATATAGATAGAGAGACCCAGAGGACACCTGAGAACAAGAAAAAGACAACTGTAGACACCAACAACCACCACAGAGTGACAAGAGAAGGTCATTTCTGCAGGTAGGCTATTTAAATGCATTCATTCACATTTGAATACAGCCAGCTCCATGACAGGTCTAACCAGGAAAAGGCTGTGATTCCCACTCTGAGAAATGCAGGTTTGTGGTTGGCCACAGGGAACTAAGACACACAGGAAAGTTACCCATAGAGCCCAGAAAACACGTTCTCAGAGACGCTGGGTCTGAGTGCATCACCAACAAAAGCCCGTCACATCACCAGGAGACAGAGTTATTGGAGACAACATGAACAAGGACATCACAGGTTGCTGCGCCCTCTCTTTCAGAACAGGAGGCTGGAAAAGTGGAAAGGATTCAAAGACACACACGAATATCCTTTATCCCATGAAGAGTATGTCTCCTCAGAGTTTTGCCAGTGGGACTCTTGTTTCATCACTCTAACCTGTCAGAAGGAGTCACTGACCCATATCCTCCTTATCTGCATACCCTGGTCCCCCACAAACCAACAGCAAAACAGGCCGAATAAAGCTGCGCTCCCCAGAACTGGCCACTGACTGGGGCACGGGTATTCTGTGCACACAGGAGCTGAGCTCCCCACGGACGTGGTCTGGTTTTCTGCTCTAGCCACAACCAGTGTGCAAGTTAGTTGCACAACTAACATCTGAGCTGTGGAAAGCACCCTGTCAGCCAGCAAATAATCACTCCCTTGCACTGTCCCAGGCAGAAGCATTTGAAAGTAAGTGTGCATGGGAGCCACGAACCATTCCTAGTAGATAGTATTGATGTGCTCCCCTCTTTGGAACTGATGAGCTTAGTGCTAGGGATGTGACAATACACCCTGCCGGCTGGCCTCAGGACAAGAACAGGACCTGGTGCTTCACAGGATACATCTCCAGTAATAAATTAGGTAGCTTTTAACAGAATGAGAAGAGGTCTGAACACACCCAAACTGGGCAGTTGGACTTTCCAACCTTTAAGTGTATATGAGGAAATTAAAGGCAGGGTCTGACACCTCTGCAACACAGAAGTCTGTGGACGGAGCTTGTAGCAGGCTCCCTGCTCTGCACAAGAATTTTCCAGGCTCCCTGCTCCGCACAAGAACTTTCCAGGCTCCCTGCTCCGCACAAGAACTTTCTTGCAGGGAGCCCAGCCTGGTCCAGCCCAGGTTTTTGGGCTGGGGATGCTGAGACTTGGCCCTGGGGCTGAGTCACTCTGCGATGTGAGAACAAGCACGCCGCACTGATCCACGAGCCACACTGCTGGGTCCACACAGGGCTGGCGGTATTGCTTGAACTGTACTCACCCAGAGCTTGCACAGGCCCTGCATAGGCAGCATCCCAGGGGTAATACTGCCCTGGTACCAAACTGCAAAGACAGTACACTCAAAGCCAACCCCCAAATGTCCCAAAAAAAGAGGGAGCAAGAGCACATGGGGCCCAGCGCATGTGGCTAGTCAGTGCTTCAGACCTCACGCATTATAAACACACTTTGCGCACGCTCCAGACAAGCAGACCTGAACCTCTGTGGCAGTAAGACCTGAAAGTGTCCAGGCTGCAGTTCTTCACTGGAAAAAACGAGTGTCCCTTGGTGAGTTTGCAGTCCAGCAAACTGCAGAAAAGACATTTCTGAGCACGTGGGAGCTCTTCCTGCATGCCTAGCAGGAAGAGACAGGACAAGAAGTTTCAGAAGTCAAAACTAGTTCACCCTAGAAACACAGGGCAATGTTTAACCCCAAGGATACACAAAATGAGACCTCACTGAAAATCGTTTTGACAGGACCCTTCAAAGGACAAGAGGAAATGGCGTCAAGTTGTGCCAGGGGAGGTTTAGACAGGATATTAGGAAAATTTTCTTCACCAAAAGGGTTATCAAGTATTGGAACAGGCTGCCCAGGGAAGTGGCTAAATCACCATCTCTGGAGGTATTTAAAAGACGTATAGATGCAGTGCTGAGGGACATGGGTTAGTAGTGGTTTTGGCAGTGTTCGGTTAATGTTTGGACTTGACGATCTTAAAGGTCCCTTCCAACCTAGACGATTCTATGACAGCTCACACATTGAAAGCTTTGTATATGATCCCCACATTAAGCCCAACGTTCTCCAGCCTGCTCTGCAGCTGAGGTCAGAGCATTTCCATGCCAGAGCTGTTGCCATGATGATCTCCGAGTGCAAGGGCTCCAAAAAATGTACTCTGAAGCCAACTATTGAAAACATTCCTGTAAAGCCAAGATGCTCCAACATTCTGCTGGGCTTTCTGGCAAAAGCATGCCACAGTTAATCCCTGCCCAATGCATTAATCGCTAATGATTCTGCATCATTTATAAGTTATCCAGCTTTACTTTTGATTAAAGCTATATTAAGAAATGGGCACCACCACGGAAAGAGCAATCACTTACTTAAGGGCTGGAGCACTCTTTTGTCTTGCCGGTACAGCAGTGCGTTCCTTTCAGGCCTGCTGAAGAGGCAGGAGGAGTTGGTCCTGCGTGCTGGAGCCAGCAGCGCTCCAGCCAGAGTCTGGGAAGCAGGACGGGCTCACCTATGGGCATCTGAGCATTGGGCTAGATCTGCCACGCAAACGGCTCCGCAGGTTAGAGCAGGGGCCAGGCAGACGCCCCTCGGGAATGACGTTGGCAAATGTGGCGCTGCACAGGGATGGTGCACAGCCCCGCTGGCACCTTCCCCATCCTGCTGGATTCAGGAGAGGAGAACTCACCTGCCCCTCAGCCTGTGCCCTTGAGCTGCTGCTCAAGGGCACCTAGATGTTTGCCCAACTTATGCCTGCAGCAGGGAGGTAAGCATCAGACTGCACATCTAAAAATAAGTGGCCCCTTTTTAAAAACCCTGACTGCATTTGTTCCTGAATCCGTCAGGCCCTGGAGTACGTATTTTGCAAGGAGACTGAAAACATGGCAGAACGTATCAGAACACATCTGATGCCCGCGACTCCGTTTAACACGTCGGTAACCTGCCAAGGGGCAAACCGACATCGCAGGCTGCCGCTGGCACAGGGGCATTCGGATGAGTCAGGGGAAGGAAGGACAGAGGTTCCCCGGCTGCCGACAGACTTTGGTGTCTTCGCAAACACTAGCCAGAGGAAGCAAGGCAGGACGGCACGCAGGGATGCCCGTCAGCCCGGGACCAGCTCCGGCACCGGAGCATCCCTGCCCAGGGGCACTCTCAGGACTCGCTTCTCACCGGAGAGGGACAGGGACGGGCACGGGGAAGCCCGCGGGCGCACGGAGAGCCTGTTTCCCCGCTGCGTCGCCCGCAAGCGGGAGGCTCCAGGAGCCAAAGCCGCCGGCGGCGACTCCGGGTGCCCCCGGGAGAGCCCGGTGCCCTCCCCGGAGGGCAGCACGGCCACAGGGTCGCAGCCGCCCCGCGGGGAAGGGCCGCGGCCGGGCCGAAGGCGCCCCGGGGCCGGGCGCAGCCCCAGCGGGGTTGCTCGGGGGCCGGGGGGG
>VZSF01004411.1:159579-180575 GCA_013398295.1 Chionis minor
GCTCCGCTCCGCTCCGCTCCGCTCCGCTCCGGGGGGCTCCCGACCCGGCCCGGCCCGGCCCGGCCCGGCCGGTGTCCCCGCAGCAGGACGCTCGGTGGGTGGCAGGACTGTCCCACGCAGCCCCGCGCAGCTGCGACAGACCAGGGGAGCCCTCGGTCACCTGCCAGTCTTGCAGGGGCTTCGTGTGCATCCCTCCTGGAAGGCAAGTGGGAGAAGCACGTCCCGTCCTTCCGGGGTTTCGTTGCTCCGCCGTGGGGGTGCTGCAAGACAGGGGTTTGGCACAGGTGTTGGTGGCGCTGGCCACCATGACCCATGGATCTGCAGACGCAGAGTGGTTGCCCACTGTGGTGGGACTCAGGCACAGACCAATATGATCATGCTGGAGCCGTTTATTAAAAATACATAAACTGTTATATACCTTATTACAACGGGGGTTAATTTCATGGCCTGTGCTCATTGGCTTCTAAACTTATACACACAAACTATTATTGGTTAAACACAGCTGTAACTTATTATCTATGCTCTCTTACTATTCATACCAAGTCGGTTTTTTAACAACACACATTCATCATCTATTTAGGCACTGCAGCAGTTTCAGTATCAGCGTGATTTCCTCCTTCATGTTGATCTTCAGACTATACTAACTTGTTCCGTACATTCATCACGCCTCTTATCTCTTCTGTTACACAAAAATTCATAAGCTCGTTCGTTCGTGTCCGTTGTTTTCCAAAAACCTTCCCACAGCCCACCACCCTGAACCCTTTCTGATGGTCCTTGCTCATGTGCGTGGTTGTCGATTAACGAGTTTATCCTTGCAAAATTCCCCTGAGCACAGCCACCCCAAGGGCCTGTGGGTCTTTGACAAGAGCTGGCCCCAGCAGAGCTCTGCTGCCCCCCGGGGGTTATGCCTGGGGCAGGGTTCTTGCCAGCATGCCTGGAAGGGAGCAGCAGTTAGAGGTGCTCCCGCACTGTGGCACCTGAATGCTCGGTAATGGGGACAACCACCCCAGAACAGCCTCATTTCTGTCCCATTGTGCTGCAGTCCTATGTCCAACCACGGGCTCTTGCTCACCTCTACCCTGGATGTAACTCCATCCTCGCTGTAGCCTGGGCTGCTGCTCTCTCAGGCTTAGGTGTAGTGCTTTCCACAGGGCCAGCTGCCCCGCAGACCGTCCACAGGCATGCAGGTAACTGCAAATGCCCGTGTTCAGGTGCCCCTTCTTGCCTTCAGTCCAGCCAAAGAGGTGCTGTGTGGAGCTGCAGGTTATTGGGCATAATGGGTTTTACTTGTGGGACCTTCACTGCCTTTTGGCGCTCTCCTGCTGGGGCAAACTGGGGAAGCAGACAGGTGTGCAGAGCCACTGGGGCACTTTGGCCAAGACTAGCCAAGGCTCGGAGCAGCATGGCTTGGCACGCACAGCAGGGACCGTACCGCCTGGCACAGCCAGGCACGGCGGGGGGATGGAGGGCATGGTGTGGCACGGCATAGCGTGACACACAGCTCGGCACGGCACAGCAGGGGACAACATGGCATGGTACGGTACAGCAGGGCATAGCACGGCGTGACATGGTGCAGCAGGCAACAGCGTGATGGCGCAGGGCACGGCCCAGCCTGACAGAGTGCAGCGCAGTGAGGCACATCACAGCGCAGCGGGACACTGTGGCGGGGCATGGTGCGGCGCGGCAGGGCAGCGCGCAGCGCCACAAGGAATGGCACAGTGCAGCATGGCGGGGCACAGCGCTGCACGGAGTGGCAGCCTGCCAGAGCTGCCCAGCAGAAGCCAAAAGCAAGAGATAAGTAGTGGCTGCTGGAAGATTTGAGGGAGGCCTGGGGCTGGTGAAGTTGCAGGGGCTTTAGTACTAGAGGAACGGTGCTTTCTGCTGCAGCACCAGGCAGGGAACTGCACAGCACTGAGGAGACACTCCAGGAGGTGCGAGACCTCTCAGAGGTGTCGTATGAGGCCTGGGAAGAGAAGCAAGCACAGCTTCTCAGCTTGTGGAGAAACCTGACCAGTCCTCACCTCTGTGAGCTGAAGAGGCAATGGCACAGTCCTTAACTGTGCTGAAGGCTTTGTCCCTGAGATGCCTGCATCCAAGTAGGGTCCCAGCAGCACCGGGGGCTCCTCATGCGGGCAAGTGTCCTGGGCAGTGGGGCCATGGTCATGCCTCGTGGCAGTAAATAGCATTGGTTCACTGGCGTCACGAGTGCTGGGGCACCGACAGAGGCAGATGCCCGGGCTGGTGGCCATAGCACAGCCCCACCAGCTCCTCTGCAGCTGGGGGTGCTCTGGCTGCTCCGAGGTGCTGCTCCGCGTCAGCATGAAGGCACAGGCGAGAGTTGTGGTCCATCTGCAAGAGAGGCGGCACTGGGCTAATGAAGGAGTAGGGAAATAAGGAAATAAACCTAAATCATCCTCTGTCGCCTTACAGGCAGCAAGGCACTGTGTTCTGTGGGCAAGGGAGACTGGAAGGAGGAGTCGAGCCAAGTGGAAATCTGTGAGCTCCCTTGTTTCCAAGGGACTGCTAGGGTGCCACTTCCAGGGGATTAGGTTTCTGTGTCCTTTCCCTGTGCTCCAGCCTGCTCCCCTATGGCTCGCACAGGAGGAGTGTCATGCTGTGATCACTAGAAGTTTATATCTGACCACCCTTGGCCACCACTGTTGGCTGAGTGGCTTTCACAGGCTTCATGCACTTGCCAGACTGGTTGTCTCGGACTCGGGGAAAGGACGTGCGGTGCCACTCCGGGCAATCCTGGGAGTTTAGCATCCATCTCTCTCCAGTGCCACACCACCCCCTTGTGCTCTGCATCACGGGAGAACCCTGCGACCGTGCGCAGAGAGAGGCATGATGTGCTTCGGGAGCATAGGATAGCATTTATGTCTCTGGGTTCAGTCTATAAATAATAGATACTGAGTGCAAACTCTCCACACATTATTTTATTATCATTTGAGTGTTTGGGGTTTTGGCCAGGCAAAATTCAATTTACAGTCACAAATCAGGAACTAATACATCTAAATTGTATTATATGCCTTGCAATGCCTTGTACTTGGAATTCAGTGGGGAAATCCAGCAGCAGGCTCAGATCCCATCCTCACCTCTGCAGCCTGGGCCGCAGGCTGCTCCACAGCCCCAGCCTGTTTCAGTTCCCTTCAGTTCCTCTCCCTGCCTGCCAGACCTGCCCTGTAGTCCCACCGGCCCAGCTGACGACACCCTGGCCATCCTCCCAGGGTGCTCTGCCCATCAAGCATGGCTCCCACTGTCCGTGTTCGGCACGCGCTGCCGTGCTGCACCCCCGTTCGCTAGTACAAGCTGGCCCGTGAGCAAAAGCTGCGTGTGGGCAAGGAGCACGTGTGCCGCGTCGGCTGCTCGACTGCAGCGCATCAGCTGCGTGACTGCTGTGCGGTGCAACGGTGCACGCAGCTCCTCTGCCTCTGCCCCACGCACCCTGCCTTGCACACAGGCACATGCTGTAGGAGGCTTTTTCTGCAAAGAGAGAATTTCACGGACTCATTGGCTCTGGAAGTCTTTAAATACACTCATTATCAGTCTTCAGTTTTGGCAGCCTCTGAGGCAAATACGAGGCTCTGGGAGAGGTGCTGGCAGCAAGGGAATGCCCTGACCGTGGTGCAGGAGCGTCCCATACCTCCATCACGTCACCCTGCTGCCGTCTTTCTCCGCCCAATGCTGAATACACCAGCAAGAGTTCCCAGAACATCAGGCATTTAGCTCTGTGTCTATGTCTGTGGCCCTTGTGAGCTGGGGAAGTTTTAGATTTATGATGTGCCTGTGCAGAAACTGCCTGTACTTTGTAGCATGGAAGTGTTATTGATTAAATGAAACCCACAACGGACGCATGGATTTTGTGTCTGTAATCTAAGCCTTAGTCAGCTTTTAACTAATATGAGGTGAGTGTTCACAAATTTATGAAAGAAATTAACAAGACATGACCTGCAATAGCTGGGTCCTGACCTGGGGGTCCTGGACCCCTGATGTTCCCTTCATGAGACCCCACACTTGTGCAATTATTTCCCCAAGAAATACCAAGTTTATGAATGTCTGTGCAAGTCTCCATCCTCTGTTGGACACAGCAAGTCTGTGTGAGCCCTGTTCTGCCTGTGTCTGCCTCCGGAGAGGGGCAGAATGGTGCTGTCCAGTTTGGAAACCTGGCTGCCCCAGATCCGTGCCGTAGAGCCTCCCGTGGCCTGCTGTGACACGAGCAAGGCTCACTTTGGGCAGGGTTATGCCTATGGAAACAGCCAGCAGCTGCTCTTTTGTCTTGGAGAGGCTTTTTCCAGACGAGTATCGTCCTTCAACCAGCTGCAGTCTGGCCTAGATGAGGGCTGGGGAGGGCATAAATGCCAGATCTGCCCCTGCACCCACAGACCCCGTCCCCCGACTGGTCCCGTGACTGCCGCGTGCTGTGTCCAAAGTTGCTGTGGCTGGTGTTCCGCATTGGCTGTTGTCTTGCCTCCTGTTCACTAGAAGATAATGCCCAAGGTACGTCGTGAGGGTCCATTCACATCAATTCAGCCATGTCCATGCGCTGGCTGCTGTATCTTATTTCCCTCCCACGGAGGTGGCATTAACTCATGGATCCCTTGTGATAATAATAATAATAATAATAATAATAATAATAATAATAATAATAATAATAATGGGGGGCCAAGGTACAGCAAATCACAGGTATTTTCTATAAAGCTGCCACAGGAAACTCCCTCATTGTCTTCAGGCAAGGAATGGGCTCAGATCCATCACCAGGGTGTGGATATCAACACTCTGAGAATTTATGAACTTTCTGAAAAGTGCAAAGCTCCTCTGCTAATCATTAATAATTCCCAGTCCTCCTTTTTTATTCATTTGGTGGTGGCTTTATTTTTACCATATGCTGCATCATTGGTTTTATGGAGTTCAATGCTGCCCAAGAACAGATTTTTATACTTTCAATTATCACAGAGCATTGTGAAGTCAAGAGTTCTGCTATGTAATTATGTGCAATGTGAAAAGTAATCTATTCTGTTGGGTTTAGACCAGCCATCCAATTATTTCTTCTGGTGCTTCCTAGTTTCTATTGTAAGAAACAGTTAATAATTGTTTGCTATGTATATGCACTGCACCATTTGTGACACTGCAGATCCTTATCGTCTTTCCCAGCTGACAATCTTTTCTGCCCCTTTAAGGTGGAACAACTAGAGAGCCTACGGCATTTGGGACGTGGGTGTCCTGTGTATCAATACATTGACAATGATGTTACCCCTCAGCCTTTTCCCAGATCACCACATGAAGGCACGGAAACCAAGAGCCTCGTAAAGCTAAAAAGGGATCTGACAGGTGTGTTGACAGCAAAAGCATCCAGTATTATCACAGAAATCACAGAATGTTAAGGGTTGGAAGGGACCTCTGGAGGTCATCCAGTCCAACCCCCTGCCAGAGCAGGTCCACCTACAGCAGGTGGCACAGGATGGCATCCAGGCGGGTTGGGAATGGCTCCAGAGTGGAAGACTCCACCACCTCTCTGGGCAGCCTCTTCCAGTGCTCTGCCACTCTCAAAGGAAAGAAGTTCCTCCTCATGTTGAGATGGAACTTCCTATATTCGATTTTATACCCATTGCCCCTCGTCCTAACACTGGGCACCATGGAAAAAAGACTGGCCCCCTCCTCCTGGCACCCTCCCTTTAAGTATTTATAGGAATTGATGAAATCCCCCCTCAGTCTTCTCCAGACTAAAGAGACCCAACTCCCTCAGCCTTTCCTCATAAGAAAGATGCTCCAGCCCCCTCATCATCTTTGTGGCCCTTATCACTATTGTCATGGTCATTGAGCCCACGAATGATGTCAGTTACTGAGCTTCTTTCCTCAGGAACTAAAATCAGCCTCTGTTGAAGCCCACAGTGGCACCCCTGGGGAAGGAGTTAATTTGTTATTGCTCATTCTACAAACGAGGATGCAGATGAGCAGAGAATGTACAAAGCACTGAACCTGGGGCATGAAAGCTAACCCCAGTGAGAAAAAGGATGAGGAGCACTGGACAAATGCTGCATCCCAAGTGGAACACCGCTCTGCAGCAACCAGCTGGCATGCAAAGGACGTGTCCTGCACCTGTGTAAATGGGCACAAAGGCTGCAAGAACCTGATGGGGCTCAGGTGCCTGATCTTCTGCCCCATAGTGCTGCAAGCTTTCCGGGGCTTGGTGTCCAGCCAGGTGCTTGGGCTTCAAGGAGGGAGAAAACTCACCTGAGAGTCCTAAAGAGAAAGGTTTGGGCAAAGCAGCTTATGGTTAAAGCCTAAATTAGGCTGGGTTGTTTAGCCTAGAAACTATGAAACTGAGGGGGATGTGCTGACAGCTTCTCTTTATATGCCTGACAGCTGCCAAGTACATACAAAGCTTCTGCAGAGGCTGAAATGGTCTGTTCTTTGTCTGGGGGGTAGGACGTGAGCCCGTGTTGGCCTGACCTGCATGGAGACCAGGGCTAGTATCTCCTCCCAGTGTGAGACTGGGAGATGCTGATCTGGTTTCCAGTCTCCCCCTCTTCCTCTCCTCTGAGGGTGTCTTGCCTTTTCCTCCGACGTCTCCTCTCTGGTGTTGCTTCTGACAGGGCCACCATAGTTTGCTGTCTGCATCACGAACACTGGCATCTGCTCACTGTGTTTGCTTGCACTGACTCTGCAATTGTTCCCAGTACCTGGGAGAAGAGCTGAAGTCCCTGGATGACGGAGAGAGGCTGCGCCAGCCAGCCCGCCTGGCTCCTCCGTGTGCCTCTTTTCAGAACAGGTGGTGAATCAACCTGCACCAGTTGTGTGGTGCTCCACAAGGCCAGATGAAGAGCCAGGGTGGCATGGGAAGGAGGACAAACATGCACAAAGCCTGTGTGTCACCGGCTTAGGGGCTGGCAGCTGCCAGACATGAGACAGCAAGACAAGGCACTAGCTGGGCAGCCTGTGTGAGGGAGACCCCTACGTGACGGGGTGCTTACACGTGCCAGGCATGGCAGTGCTGCGGTGGCATGGAGCCTCCCTCTCCAGCACAGGGACTGCCCTGGGGTAGCCCCTGCATGGAAGCGGCTGGGGACCAGGGGTGGCCAGGGGTGTCAGAGACCAAACCATCTTGTTACATGGAGGGGCCCCTATCAGTCACCCTGCCTGGAAGGAGCAGGATTTGCAAGACTATGCAGATTGGCCTCGGACCCTTGTGCCAACCACTTCTGCCACTGGTGTCGCCTGTCCCTGCAGCAGGTGGCTGGGCTCCCACGCAGTGCCTGGAGCTGGTAAGTGTCCTCCCTGCTTCGCCCCCATCTGCAGAGCAGCGTTTCGGAGGCGGGGGCCAGGGCCATGCCTGACCTCACCTGCTCCTCTGCTGGCCCAGCCACCCTCGGGCTGCACTGCCAGCCTTTCCCTGTGAGTCGTCGCAGTCCCGCGCTAACTGCTTGGTGCCTCTCCTTGTGCCCCGCAGCATCCTGGAGCCATTGTGTTGCGCTGACCTTTATCCGTCTGCGGGAACATCCCTGTAGCCATGGAGATCCCTACACACCAGCCCCCTCTACCCACAGAGCGCATCGTCTGGTACTCTCTGCAAATCATCACTTCGTACCCGCGAGCCTCTCTGTGAGAAGCAGTGCTCGTGCAGTTTTGGTGGGCAGGAAAGGTCTGATTTCATGGCTGGGTCATTCACATTGTCCTCCTCCTGTGTCCCATCCCCTTTCAGACTTTGCTACCCTGAGGTGAGGTTCCTGGCCAGCAGCCACGCGTGCCCCCACTCATCCCAGCCACGGTTCCTGCTGCTGTCCCTGTCTGCCTTGTGCGGTGCCTTGGCAAGGCTACGGAGCTGCAGACACGGCACCACTGCAGGGCCCCCTCGGATCCTGTCTGCGCCAGGACCCCCGCACTGTCAGAGCAAGGTCTGGGAAATGGTGCCAAGCGCAGGGCCACGCCAGTGATTCTTCCCTCCATCCCCCCGAGCCACGCAGAGCAATGCAGGTCACGCAGGCTGGGCACATCATGGTGCATCCTGCTCAGAGCTGCACATCTCTATAAAGACACCACAGCTGAGGACCTGGGCCAGCTGCACCCCTGCCTCCCTGCTCCAAACTGTGGCTGGCCATTTTGGCAAGGCTGGGATTGTGGCACTGTACAAGGAATAAGGTCTGTGTCTGCTCCTGGGCAGGGCTGCGGAGCTGTGGCTTGGGGTGGAGAAACCTCGCACACCCGGACACAGGTACATTGCAATGCAGCAGCTGGTGATGGTGCATGGGGCTTTCTTCCCTTTCCTGGCAGTTCCCATTTCTCGTGCCACAGTGAGGAACCTGGCTCTGATCCCAGCAGAGCCCTAGAGGACGTCTGGCCAGCCCAGCCTCCAGTGCCTTTCTGGCCTCTGAAGCCCTGCTGAGCTGGAAGCCAGGGAGTCAGCAGGAGGGAGGTGGGAGGACTCTGAGCAGAACCAGAGCAACCCACAGAGTTCACCGACTGGCTTTACTAGGGCTCTAATGGCTTCTGAGGCAGGTTTCTGGGGGTTTAGGGACTTCTGGAACAGGTTAGACCCAGGACCAGAGAGGCTGTGGGATCTCCATCCTAGGAGATACTCAAACTCACCTGCACAGCCCTGAGCAGCATAATTTAATGGGAACTGCTTTCAGCTGGGGGTGCTGGTCTGTTCCCACCTAAGTTTTTCTATGACTGTGAGGCAAACGAAATGCCACTACGCAATGCCACAATATTAAAGCAATGGGAATCGTTATAGGAACTCAGAGAACAACTGGTTCTTGGCTGTGCCAGCATCCCTTCTCTGCAGAGTCCATCTTGCTTGGACATATGCACAGACACAGGGGTGTTCATGCAGCTATAACCACTACTGGTTGTGGATGTGCATGGGGTCATTTATTTAAACTTGGTCTTCGCTTCTCACCAGTGTGGGCCACATCTCTCTCCTGGTTTTAATGTGCAGTGCTCTTCTCACAGCAATCCACAGGGCGCTCCCAGGCCAGGTGTCTGGGTAGCGTCCTGCAGGTTATCTGTGACCCTGAGGTGCTGTTAGACGACCTCTGCAACAAAGAAATCTCTACGCGTATTCTGGTAGCAACAAAAAACCAAGGTAAAGGGGATCCTGTTCACCACCCACGTGCCCCATCCCTCCCCTGACAGCACAGGATACCAGGAAGCCCAGCCCTGGCCCCAGCCCATGTAGATGCTTTTGTGTGAAGCATGTGTTAAATGCCGCAGTGTGTGCAAAAGTTGGGAACTGGCTTTTGAATGCCAGCCTGAGCAGAAACAGCAGGGAAGCAGCAGTAGAGCCTTTTCCTGGCAGACTGGGGAGGCAGCGCCGACGGGCAGGGAGCTCTTGGCTCTTGGGCTGTTTGTGCCATGCAAGAGGGGATGGGGGTCTGGGCAGTCAGGGCGGTCCAGCAGATGCTCTGATGTTCTTATCCTTGCAGGTTGTCCCCACAGCTCTCTTGTGCTTGTTGAGGAACTGCTTGGTGAAAGAGGCCCAGATGCTCCTGGACACCCCCCATGCCATCTGCGCAGCCATTGAGGCTTCACTGAGTGGGCACAAACAGGGAGCACATAAATCCAATGCTGCACGCAGGATCACACAGTAAGCAGGATCCTGACTCCAAGGAGACTTAGAGAGGATTTTGGGGTTTGGGTTGGTCCAGGCATACCCTCTGGCTGGCCAGCCACACTGTCTCCCAGCTGAGGAGGTGTTCTGATGCCCTGAAGAAGAGCAGCAGCTGGGAGTGGTAAATTAGCCTTCGCAGCAGTGGGTGGGAGTGGGTTAATGTTCTGGAGTCTCCTGCTTTGATCTGGGCTATTGGGAGATGATGTTATTCCCTCTCGCTGTGAGGGTTCAGACTTCACTGGCACCCCAGACTGCTCTGGAACAACCCAACCTGTAGACTGTGGGGTGGGCAGGTGCAGGGACTCCTTTTCATCCTTTTTAAAAATGAGTGTCATGTTTCCTTTTTTCCAGTCACTGGGTGACTAAGTGCCATGACTTTTTAAGTAAGTTGGACAGGATCTTTGCGACTACATCTGTGAGTTCCCTCAGGACCCCTGGGATGCATCTCATCTGTTTATGGCTAGTCTATGTTTAAATATTTCATTACTATGTTAATAATAATTAAAATATTAATATTGTATTATTATGTTTAAATAAATGCTTTATTTTAATAACTAATTGGCTTTTGTTACCTGCTTCTGAAGAAAGGCAGAAAGGCTTGCTTCTGAGGTGCAATTGCACTTTTTAAAAACAAATGGCTCTGATTTCAAGACCTTTGAACGTAACTCAGATCTTTTGACCCGATACAACATGCATAAAAAGGGACACTGCACCAATTAATGTCTCAGTGGAGCTGCCCAAAATATCCACCACACCCTCCCAATCTCACCGTTAATCCTGCTGCATCTTAATTATGAAATTGACCTACTTAATTTTGAAGACAGCTGGCCTTCCGAGTCAAGCAGCTCTTGGAGAAATGATGTCTGGCTTAGTGTCGGTTTCATCACCAGCATCGCAGTCAAGCAGCGTCCAAAGGTGATGTCAATGCTCCGGCCAGACGCTCGCCATGCTGGTGACTGAGTAAGCACTGAGGACCGGGCTGCTCCAAGAGCTGGTCCCAGGCCCTGGCTCTGCTCCCAAACGCACTGCAGCTGCACAGGGAAACGTCCAGGTTACAGATACTACTACTGCGAGGAAAACGAAGCAGCGGAAGGGCTTGCCTGACAAAGGTGTGGTGTCCTCAGCAATGGAGATTTCAAAAACCAAGTTGGAGGTACTTCCTACCAATACGGCTATACAGCTAAGCGTACAATGTGCACTGCAATGATTTCACTCCCGCGTGCCACACACAGCAGTTGGGCTGCTTCCTGCAGGCAGGAATGACAAATTGCTGCTATTGTGTCTGTGTAAGGTGCATCCCTTGTTTCACGGTCCCTGCAAACCTCTACAGAACAGCTCCATATTTTTTGACATTCTGGCATCACTAAAACAGCTTAAACATTTCTAAAGCTACAGCATTGGACAACTTGCAGGGAAGGATGTTAACTAGCCTAGTGAAAAGTTATCTGAATTATTATTAATGGCTTTTAGCAATTCTTGGAACAATGGGGAATTCCCTGAAGATTAAGGAAAGAAAAATAAAAACCAAAACAACAACATATTCTCTCTCCTCTTCCAAGGAAAAAAAAACCAAACCCAACAACAAACCACAACTCTAGTGTTGTGCCAGTATTTTAAAAATGGTAAGCTGCGTGGTCAGTGTAAGTACAGCTTATCAGCCTGAAATTTCCCAGGCAAACTAACAGAACAGTTGACATTAAAGGATGTCATAAGTAAAACCAACCAACATGGTTTCAAAGAGAACAGTTTTCTGTAAACGATATTTTTTAATTAATTACAAATTCAGGTTGGTAAAAGTAGATATTGACATAATTTTCTGTAAGGCATTGTTTTTGGTCCCACAAGCTATACAAATATTGGTGGAGCACATTAAATGTAAGTTAGTAAATAATTGCAAATAAAAACCTGTCCTAGAGAATCCCAGAGTCTGCAGCTATTCGGCATCTTTATCAGAATGTTAAGGAAATTATAAGACAATTGCAAGAAAATCTGCAGATTAAAAAAGCTGATGACAAGTGAAAGCAATGCAAAGACTGATTATACAACAAAGCCTTCTGAAAAAGTTGCTCAACAAAAAATACAGTTATTAAGATGCCTGCTAGAGTAATTTTGTGAAATACAATGTTTTAGAAAGGACAGATGAGTTCATCGTGTGCTGTCTGGCCTTAAACCCTGTTAACTTGAATTTCTAGAAACAAAGGAAATGGGCCCTCAGACGCATTTTCAGAACAATCGAAAAATGTGTTTAAGAGAGAAAATTGCAAACTGAATGTAAACAGTGTAATGAAGCAGTGGGTGAGCAAAAAAAAAAGAGGTAGCTAAAAGCAGAGCAACATGATCATTGTAGTCTACATAAACCAGACCATTATGTCTCTGGGCTTAAAAAGCCAAAATACACCGAGATCAATATATATCAGCAAAGAACAACAACAAAAAGAAAAAAAAAAAAAACCGAAAAAAATGTTTTGACTGAGACTAGCAAGTCTCATTAGCTCATACAGCAAATTATGTATGGAGTTAACTATGACTACAAATATGCAGCAGGAAATTTCTGATACCATAAAGCTTTAAGTTACCTTTAAGTTACCAGGACTGAGAGATATGAGATTCAGAAGCTGAAATTCAAAAAAGCTCAAATGAGAAGACACATCATTTTTAGCGGTGCAGCTGATTTGCCGGAGGGAAGGGATGCCCTCCAGAGGGACCTTGATGGGTTTGAGGAATGGGCACATGTGAACCTTCTGAAGTTCAATAAAGTCAAGTGCAAGGTCACGTGTGTGGGGCAGAGCAGTCCCCAGTATCAATGCAGCCTGGGGGATGAATGGGTTGAGAGGAGCCCTGCAGAGGACTTGGGGATGCCCAGAAATTGGACATGTGACAGACGTGTGCTTGCCGTCCAAAAAGCCAATCATCTCCTGGACAGCATCAAAAGAAGCGTGGCCAGCAAGTCGAGGGAGGTGATTCTCCCTCTCTGCTCCGCTCTTGTGAAACTCCGCCTGGAGCACTGCATCCAGCTCTGGGATCCATGGCACAAACACATGGACCTGTTAGAGTGGGGCCAGAGCAGGGCCATGAAAACAGTGAGAGGACTGGAATGCCTCTGCTATGAAGACAGGCTGAGTGAGAGAGCTGGGATTGTTCGGCCTGGAGAAAGGAAGCCTTCAGGGAGACTTTACTGTGGTCTTTCAGTGTAAAGGGAGCTTGTAAGACAGAGACAGACTTTTTACCAGGACCTGTAGTGACAGGACAAGGGACAATGGTTTTAAACTGAAGAGGGTAGGTCTAGATTGGATGTAATGAAGAAATTTTTCACGAGGGTCGTGCAATTTGCTCAGAGAAGCTGTGGCTGCCCCATCAGTTGGACAGGGCTTGGAGCAACCTGACCTAGTGAAAGATGCTCCCGCCTGCCTGCGGCAAAGGGAGTGGACTACGTGGTCTTTAAAGGTGCCTTCCAAGCCAAATCATTCTGATTCTACAGGGTAGAATTTTGACCTGGATTTGCAAAATGTGAGGCTACCCGAACTCTTTAACAATGGACTGAACAGTAGACTCATGGATGCTTGAACAGTAAATCTCAGCATGACAGGTTGTAGTACAGTTACCTGGTTTTATATGTCATTTATAGCTCTGGATACACACGATGTTACGAATTCCCCAACTAAAATACCTTCCTCGAGGCTAAATCTTCCCACACCCTCAGAGCAGTAGAGCGTTGCTGCAGTCGCCTGAGTCCACATACAGCAGGACGCAGGTGCTCCTGAACAGATTGCACTCCTCAAACGCAGTGGACTGTGCTGGTGCAGCAGTGCCACCACCTCTTACCAGCTTGAGCCAATCCAGCAAATGACCTGCTCCAACACTGATGGAGCATGAACAGACTGTTGGCTAATGATTTTTTTTCCACATGCCACATTATGTGAGGGAATATGTTATGGATGTAACTCCACAAAATCCAGGTCACACAGTATCCATGCCTAGAAAACAGCTCTGGTTATTAACTCATAAATGACAGGAAATAGGACTCTAGACTGAAATCCACTACAAAAAGCCTCCTTTAATTCATGCGTTTATCCTGTTGTCCATGAGGCCATGGTTTAGTGGTAGACGGACATGGTTTAGTGGTAACCTGGCAGTGCTAGGTTAACAGTTGGATGTGATGATCTTAAAGATCTCTTCCAATCAAAATGATTCTATGATTCCAGCTGTTGGGCGGGAAGGTAGTAAACACGTGTGGTCAAAGTACAGCTGTGTAGAGCGGAGTACTGAGGTGAAACAGTGCAGACAACCAACCAGCATGCCCAGAGCACGCAGGACAAGCAAGGGGGCAGGCTGGGGTGTGTTGTGCAAGTCGGGGTGGTACCAAGAACACTACTCACCAAACAGACAAGAAACCAAATTCTCGCACTGGTGACATTTTATTTTGTCATCTTCTGATCTTGCCGCTCTTACCGCAAACCTTAAAACACCCCATACAGAAGTCCACATATTTATACTTTCAGTGCAGCACTGCAACCACAGTGAGAGCTGGCTCCAAAAGGCAGTGTAACTACTGCATGTAAACCACAACGGAGTATGTACTGCATGCTGTCTCACTACCATACAGGTCTTAATGCCCATGAGAGACAGACCATGCCCAGCTGGGGTCTGCTTTGCTTGTTATATGGGAGAGGCAGTTCTTGAGAACACCCTGGCCACAGCACCTCCCACTGTCAGGGCCAACATGATTACTGTGGTAGTAACAGACACACAAACCCACCTGTTCACCTGGCACTGCAATGGCTTCCCTGTGAATTTCAGCACCAGCAACTTTGGCACAGTGAAAATTCACAGGGAGGTAACATGGAGCCAGATGCCTATTTTCTTGCCTGCAAAACTGCAATGAAAAGGTCAAATTTTGCAATTTCCTGGTACAGTGGGTCTTTGGATAACAGAAACTCTGGAGAACCCATTCTCTGAAAGACAGAGTAAGACTGCCTGTGCTGCTGCTTCCTACTAGCTTCTATGGCATCTGCTGCATTTATGGAGCACAAGAAGATACTCCCTCTATAATCCAGAGTCCATGCCAACACGTGACTTAAAATATTGAACCCTCTTCTTTTAACCTTTTCCACACAGGGAAGCCACTGCTAATATACCTCGTTCGCACAAAGGAAGCAGTATTGAAAAAAAGACACAGGTGACAAGACAACGAAGGTGGCGCCTACAGTGCAGAAAAAAGGACACTATGGGAGCGTGGCCATGACAAAGAACAACACACTGGCACAGTAATTCAACTGAACCTGTGTCTCAGCAATAGCAAGACCGCTGTTCTAGGTATGCGCTGTCTTGCAGTATGGTTGCTTCCCAGGTGAGTCTGAAACAAATGGTCTTCAGAGTGCCCATGAAGGCCATCTTATTACGTTAGTTATTGGGGGTCTCTGAAAGGTCAGTGAATCTCCAAAAGGCTGGAGAGCATTTATTCCTCACTGGACTGGAAGACCCGCCGCATACATTCAATGCCCAGTGCTACAGAATACAGGTGCTTGGGAAATACTGGGTTGCTGATGAGGGTAATAATTATGTCCCATCACTTCCAAGCAGACCAGAGCTCAGGTGCTACTGTCCAGGGCTGAGCCTAAACATCAGTGTACGAAGCAGACAGTGCCTTGTGCAACAGACTGGAGCACGCGCTAGGAAGGTATCTGCTCTTCTGTGGCAGCCTGGCTGACAACAGATGGGACAGTTACAGGGCAATCTAAACCCTTTGTACTCGGCACAGCACTGCTTAGTCTATGTGCATACTGTGCAAGAAAGGATGCTGCCCTTAAAGAGACCTAAACACTGGGCTAGTCGGTCTCTTTAGGGAGAACTGCTAAAAAAACCCCGATCTCACCCATCAGAGGAATACGACAAAACAGACAGCTGCTGTACTGGACACCACTAAACAAGGAACTAATGTGACCCAAACTGAGACTGTAACCAGAGCAGGAACTACACTGGGTACACTGTTAGTGCCACTGTCCAAGGGAACTACAGCAGGAGAGGCAGCCTCTGTACCACAGCTTTGGTTTGAAGTCTCTCACAATGGACCAGAGGCAACAGTTTCAAAATCAAGGTCACCAAGTAGAATGGAGTCACAGTCCGACAGACATTCAGTTGCTTGTATTAGTGCTGTAGGTTATGAGCCTGACACAAGTGGGGCTTGTAACTGAAAAGCTTTAGGATTACTTCTCCTCTTCTTGTAGGGTTTTACTTCCGGCCTCGTTTACGGCTGTTTTTTGGAAATTCGGCTCTCTGTGCAACTTGGGGCTCTCTCTCCTCACTACTCACGCTCTCACTGTCCACTCGCCGTGGACGACCTCTCTTACTTCTCCTCATTTTTTCGACTCCAGCAGTGGGGACCTTTTTGGTAGCCAGGGTCCCAGTTCTCTTCTTTTTGCCCCGGGTCAAAGGATGTTTCTTCCGTTGCTTTCTCTGCTCTTCTCTTTGCCGGATTTTCATTAGCTTCTCAAAGCTTTTGGTGGTAGTTGTGTTCACATCAAACCAGTCCTGGAGGGTTTAGAAAGCAACAGGTTACTACTGATGGTGGAAATACCATATAAAGTCTATCGGGGCTCATAGTAAAGCTGCCTTGCGGGACAAGGGTTTCCTGAAATGTGAGATCTGGAAAGGCAGCTGCCTAACAAAGCTCTGTTCTTCAATGTTCCTTCTCAGGTGTCACTGTCTCAGAGGATTTGGACTTGATTTGGCAATCGCCTGGCTAAAGGCATGGGAGATGCTAAAGAGCTGAACTGAGCAGCAGCAGCAGCTTGGGACAAGACATTTGACATGACACAACACCTGCACCCCAGACAAACACATAAGACCAGCTATGTTTAGGCAAATAAAAGGCCACTTGAGTCTGGGATCCTGTTCCCAGCCGTGAGTGAGAAAAACATAAAAGAGGGCAAGCATCCAGCATTTCCTTTCCAAGACACCCTTCCCATTTCCAACAACCTGGGGTTTAAGGACTTCCATTCTGCCTGCCTTACCTCAGCGTGCATGGAATTGATGTGATACTTGACCCCACTCTCTGAAATGAACTCCTTCTCACACAGGAGACACTTGTATTTACCGGCCACAAAGTCACCCTAGCACCAAAACAAACAAAAAAAAATCCATCACCAATTGCTGCCTAGAAGACTGATAACACCTATACATTGTATTTGAACCTTGCTCAGATATAACCCAGCAGTAAGAAGCAGAAACTCTTACTCGTACAAGACAATGTTTTAGCTACAGGAGCATTAACGTTATTGACCAGTTATGCCCACAAAGCACAGGACTGCCCTGTGACATGTTACAAGGTCTCCAGCACTGTGCCTGGAAGCTGTGAATCTGAAGTAGGACTGCAGTTTCTCCAAAATGCATGCCTCAAGCGGGGTTTGCAATGGCAACCCCATTAGCACATAAGCAAGCACTCAAATTGTGAGGAACTCAGATTAGCAGATGGGAGGACAACAGCTTGAATAAGGAGATATCCAAGGGACAGGGGCAGTCAGGCTGTTGGTGTAAAAGATAATGAGTACAGGAAGGCTACCAACCAAAGTACACGTGCCAAGGTGAGACTTGAGTCCTGACACACTGCCATATACAGATTCACAACCCTGAAACGGTAAAAAAAAGTGCATGTCAGCAAAGCCCCGGCAAGAATTCACTTCTTCCTACACAGGAAAGTCTTATTCTCTGGAAGACAATTCCAAAAGGGATAAGAGAGGTTTGCCCTGCTCGTGTACCTAGTGGCAAAGAGCAGAAGTACTGCAACTGACATCGATGGTGTCAGTTAAAGGGCAGCTTTAAGGGCCTACCCCCCGTGGAGCTTCAGGCATCAGTCTCGGGATACCAGATCATCCCCACCCAACAGCCCAGACCCTGAAACAGGAGGTAGATCCAAGACATGCTTCTGGGTTACCGGTCAGTGAAACAGGACAGTTGCTTTCTGGGGACAGCTCTATATACAACATTATGTTACAATTCCGATATTTGGAAATGACACAAATCCGGAAACTGGGGAGGGAGTGCTGGGAGTGGGGTGGGGCAGGAGGAAGGCATTTTCTCTACGCCAAACCCAGATGGAAGCCACCACCAACCCTTGGCTACCCAGCCGTGTGTGTCATATGCGTCACCCCTACCATAGTTTCCACCAACGGGTCCATTTCTTCTTGCTGGATCTGACTGGTAGCTGCCGTGTGGGATTGTAAGAAACTAAGTGCACATGCATAAGCGTCCCTAGACCAGGATGACAGTGCCATGCGTGTCTTCTGTAGCCCATTTCCAGCTTTCAAAAGAAAACTTAAGTGCTGTGCCAGACAAAGTCCCTCTACTACATTTGCACCTCTACTCGTCCCTTCTTCTACAATTAGATCTAGTACAGATGCTAGACAGGTAGGGACCTGTCATTTTTCTACTGCTCAAACTTTCAAATGGACCAGCTCCCAGATGGACCAGTCTGACACCAAGTTACTACTGGCTCTGAAGTGGACAAACACATCCCCAGAGGAATCATCCCTAGGGCAACAGGGTCTTGGTCACACTAACCAACCACGCTGAGATGGCTCCCACAGAGACACAAACTGCAGTTTCAAGGTTGCGGAAAGCTGTTGGCTCAGACAGACCTGAAGCCTGTCCCCTTTGAGGCTTCAGAAACACTTAAGGATTACCTGATTTGGGCAGTGGACTCTTCGGTACATCTTTATCTCCGTTTTCCACTTGCACAGCACATCTTGACTAAATGTGGGCAGTCCAGGACGAGTGTATTTCAGCTGAGATAAAGAGATGGGATTGAAAGCTGGAAGCAATGTTGGCTACACACAGTGCCAAGTATGTCCCTTTCCCTCCTAGGCTGAGACACAGCAGTGCTATTTCTTCTCCTACTCTAACACCCAAACTCTCAATAACCAATCTTTACCTGTCTCGCTTACCCCCGACAATGCATAACTGACTATGGAAAACTTCCACAGTACCAGAATCCAAAACTTCCCATAACTTTGACTACAACAGTTCCTCTAAAGGTACTTATGCCATTAAAATCATTCTTTTCCCTTGGGTTTCCCTTACAGCCTAAAAGATGCTCCTGGAAACCCTGAAAAACTATGAAATATCACTGCATGGCAGCACTGATCTGCAGCCTATGACTTGCGAGCAACATACTGCCTATAACTGCCTTCACTACTTGTGCCCACTGAAAATCACAGCAACAGAACTTGAAAGTCATTACAGCCAGCCTGGACAAAATACTTATACCACAGCAATTGGTACTGTAGCAATACTGTAATCTAAGACCAGAGGAGCAAAACCTGATCCCTCCCGCAAAATATTACTTCTTCAATATTGCTTTCTATGGGCCAGTGAACACTGGCAACACTGGGCAGATGCCAGCGCAAGGCTCATCTGATGTGAAGAAAGACTCAAATCCTATATAGCACTTTCAAGGCCTCGTACCTTCCGGTCATCTGGAATCAAGTCCTGCAGAACTTTTCTCTTGGGCCACTCTTTGGCTAGCTCTTCTCCAGCTAGCTCATGGAGATAATAGATTGCCACCTTTGCAGATCTCCTCTGAACTCTGCCTGTGTTACTTGGCTCCCGTTTTATTTTCTTCAGGCTCTCTGTTCTTCTCTCCTCATGGAGGAAAGTGACCTGCAATTAAGGCCAAAAAGGTAAGCCTCCTTCAACTAGTTCCTATTTCAGTTACACTAAATACTGTGAATAAATATTCTGCCAAATCCGTCACAAAAATGCTGCTGCAGCTGCAGTTCACTGTCACAGACATAGGACAGAAGCACATCCCACTAGCGAGACAGGCCCCCAAATCTACTCGGGAGTCACAGCAGTAAGGCTCGAGTAGAGAGTTTCATGCAGCCACTGGTCTTGAAAGGACATCACGTCATTTGCTGTAGAACCCTCAGGGACAACAAGCATAGTACTGCCTGTTCTGCTCCCATGCTGGATCCTTTAAAAGCAAAGAAAAGCATTGTACAACTTATACATGTCAGCTTCATTCTTCCATGGAGCAAAAGTCAGGCTGGGGAAAGTTTACTGCTGCCATGGCGATTTACTGTTTTAATAACTTCATACTAGTCACAGAACAGCAACAGCTGCTGCTGGAAGAAAAGTAACAAGGGCAGAATACTCCAGAGAGACAGAAAAACGCTACTCCTAATTACCCACCCAAGTAGCAGACAAAAGCCTATGTGTGGCTCCAGTCTGAACGGCTGAAGTACCACCACACTATCCCGGTAACTATGGCAATTTGCACTTACCGGCCCATGCTTCGATCGGAGATGGTAAACAAGTCCTGCCTTTGATTTGTATGCTTTTCCACAGTGATGGCACTTCATAGCCATTTTCTCCAGCTCAGAAGCAGCCTTCCCACATTTTTTAACATGATATAGGTATCCCATTATGCTAGTGAAGCTGCCTGTGCAGCCCTGTCAATGCAGAAGAAAAATGCATGGAAGAAAAGTGCTCTCCAAGTGACCACAAGACCACTATGTATAGAATCCACAGTTTGCTGACCAAAGTAATATCACAGAGACAATCACATAGTAAACTTTAATTCTATTCAGATAGGCAAAATCTGGTATAAAGAACTGGCTGCAACTGAGAGAAACTGTCTTAGAACTTCTTTGTAGGCAGTGGGCAACAGAAAATTTCAATATATGGAATGAAGAAGCAAGATGTTAAATGAGGATGCACAAAACACAAAGATTTTCAGATACAAACGGAGGAGCTGGCCAGAAAAAGAGGAAGGTTTTATACTTAGTTGGCTGGTCAAACTGGCCAGAAGACAGCGATATTAGGGTGATGGTAGATAAAACTTTCAGCTATTCCTTGGCTACATCTACTGTCTTACACTGCAGCAGTGGACAACAAAAACTCCAATGGTTCCTAAGGATGCCACCTACTAGAGTATCTCCTAGCCCTGAATCCAGTGATGAACTTGACACTGAGCTTGGAAACAGGTCAAATCAAACACGCATCAGCAAGTTTTTAATGATCTTAGATGTACCCATCTGCCCTCCATCCCCTTCTCTATCTGTGGCCAATCTCAGTATTTTCAAAAACCAGACAAACTCATGTGGTTAATCATAGAATCATAGAATGGTTAGAGTTGGAAGGGACCTTAAAGATCATCAAGTTCCAACCGCCCTGCCATGGGCAGGGACACCTCTCACTAGAGCAGGTTGCTCAAAGCCCCATCCAGCCTGGCCTTAAACACTTCCAGGGATGGGGCCTCCACAACTTCCCTGGGCAACCTGTTCCAGTGCCTCACCACCCTCACAGTAAAGAACTTCTTCCTAATATCTAATCTAAATCTCCCCTCTTCCAATTTAAAACCATTACCCCTTGCCCTATCACTAGGCTTCCTGAC
>VZSF01004411.1:181505-202057 GCA_013398295.1 Chionis minor
AGTTAGAGCCCTTGCCAGTGAAGACTGAGGCAAAAAAGTCATTCAGTACCTCAGCCTTATCCATATCCTGGGTGGCCAGGTCTCCCGTTTCCTTCCGGAGAGGGCCCACAGCCTCCCAAGTCCTACCTTTTTCCCTGACATAGCTATAGAATTTTTTCTTATTGTCTTCGATGTCCTTGGCCAGATTCAGTTCTCTTAGGGCTTTTGCCTGCCTGATATGGTTCCTGGGCACTCGGACAGTTTCTCTATATTCCACCCAGTCCACCTGTCCTTGCTTCCACCCTCTATAGGCCTCCTTTTTGATTTTGAGCATGCATAAAAACATGTTCCCGGCTACCACAAACAACTAAGGAAAGAGCAGAAGTACACATTAATAAAATACTGTTGGTGCTCACAAGAAACAATCCAGTGTCCTTTTGATCCTCCTTGAAGACACCAACACATTAAATACTCAAAGAGCTCTAGCTGACCCTGCTTGAGCACAGGAATTGAACTACATGACCTCAGAAGTTCCCTTCCAGCCTTAACAATTGAGTAATTCTGTGAACGGCTTATAATACTGTTGCAAGGTAAAATAGTTATGTTTTAACTTCTTCCTCCCTGACATCTTCCACTGAATGCATTTATAAAGTCATACCTTTACTGAATCTACAATTACACATCTAGTTTAAAGAAGCAATTTAAAAAAAACTGTAACAAAAAAATAAAAACTCCATTTTAATCACCCTAGTTATCCTCTCTGTAATAGTTTGAATGGGGCTCCATAACCAAAGGTGAACTCTCTTCTAGTGTAAGTAAGAGAATGTCACCTAACAAGTCATGTGTGAAGCCCTAAAAACTTCTAGTTGAGCTAGTTTATGTTAGGGGAGCCCATTGATGAAGCCTTCTTACTCCAGCTACAGGAGGCGCTGTGCTTGCAGGCTCTTGTCCTGCTGGGGGACCAACTTAAAAGCCGCTATGCAAATGCATGTAGCACAGGGAATAAACAAGAGGCGTTACGGACGTGCGCATGTCTGCAGGGCTATGATCTTATTGGTGTCACAGAGATGTGGTGGGATGGCTCCTATGACTGGAGTGTTAGAACGGATGGATACAGACTCTTCAGGAAGGACAGGCAGGGGAGATGAGGAGGGGGTGTTGCTCTCTATGTCAAGGACCAGCTGGAACGCAGGGAGCTCCGCCTGGGGATGGATGAGGAGCCAACCAAGAGCCTATGGGTCAGGATTAAAGGGAGAGCAGGGACAGGTGATCTTACAGTGGCGGTCTACTACAGGCTGCCCAACCAGGAAGACCAAGTGGATGAGGCACTCTACAGACAGATAGGAGCTGCTTCATGTTCACAGTGCTGGTCTTCATGGGGAACTTCAACCACCCTGATATCTGTTGGAGGGACAACACAGCAGGGCATAAGCAATCCAGGAGGTTCCTGGAACGCGTTGATGATAGCTTCCTCCTCCAAGTGACAGAGGAGCCAACGAGGAGGGGTGCCATGCTAGAACCTTGTTCTCACCAACAAGGATGGGCTGGTGGGAAATGTGAAGCTCAAGGGCAGTCTTGGCTGCAGTGACCATGAGATGGTAGAGTTCAAAATCCTTAGGATGGCGAGGAAGGCACACAGTAGGCTTGCTGTCCTGGACTCAAGAGAGCAGACTTTGTCCTCTTCAGGGATCTGCTTCGTAGAGTACCATGGGATAAAGCTTTGGAGGCAAGAGGGGCCCAAGAAACCTGGCTAATATTCAAGCATCACCTCCTACAAGCTCAGGAGCGATGCATTCCAGTGAAGACGAAGTCAGACACAAATGCTAGAAGGCTGAAATGGATGAACAAGGAGCTCCTGGACAACCTCAAGCAGAAAAAGGAAGCCTACACAGGGTGAATGCAAGGACAGGCAACCTGGGAGGAATGCAGAGAAACTGTCCAAGCAGCCAGGGATCAGGTTAGGAAAATTAAAGCCCGGATAGAATTAAATATGGCCAGGGATGTCAAGGGCAACAAGAAAAGCTTTNGGCTGGTGGGGAATGTGAAGCTCAAGGGCAGTCTTGGCTGCAGTGACCATGAGATGGTAGAGTTCAAAATCCTTAGGATGGCGAGGAAGGCACACAGTAGGCTTGCTGTCCTGGACTCAAGAGAGCAGACTTTGTCCTCTTCAGGGATCTGCTTCGTAGAGTACCATGGGATAAAGCTTTGGAGGCAAGAGGGGCCCAAGAAACCTGGCTAATATTCAAGCATCACCTCCTACAAGCTCAGGAGCGATGCATTCCGGTGAAGACGAAGTCAGACACAAATGCTAGAAGGCTGAAATGGATGAACAAGGAGCTCCTGGACAACCTCAAGCAGAAAAAGGAAGCCTACACAGGGTGAATGCAAGGACAGGCAACCTGGGAGGAATGCAGAGAAACTGTCCAAGCAGCCAGGGATCAGGTTAGGAAAATTAAAGCCCGGATAGAATTAAATATGGCCAGGGATGTCAAGGGCAACAAGAAAAGCTTTTTTAGGTTTGTCAGTGACAACAGGAAGACTAGGGAAAATGTGGGCTCTCTCAGGAAAGAAATGGGAGACCTGGTCACACAAGACATGGAGAAGGTAGAGGTACTCAACAAATTTTTGCCTCAGTCTTCACTGGTTAAGGCTCTAACCACACCGCCCAAGTTGCAGAAGGTAAAGGGAGGGACTGGGAGAATGAGGTACTGCCCACTGTAGAAGACCAGGTCCAGGACCAGCTGACCAACCTGAAGGTGCACAAGTCCATGGGACCTGACGAGATTCATCCACAGGAATTGAGACAACTGGTAGATGAAGTTGCTGAGCCACTATCCATCATAATTGATAAGTCAAGGCAGTCTGGTGAAGTTCCTGCTGACTGGAAAAGGGGGAACATAACCCCCATTTTCAAAAAGGGAAAAAAGACGAGCTGGGGAACTACAGACCTCTCACTTCTGTGCCTGGCAAGATCATGGAGCAGATCCTCCTGGAAACTCTGCTAAGGCACATTGAAAATAAGTCGACTGGTGACAGCCAACATGGCTTCACTAAGGGCAAATCGTGCCTGACAAATTTGGTGGCCTTCTACAACAAGGTTGCAACATTGGTGGATAAGGAAACAGCAACCTGGACTTCTGCAAGCCATTTGACAGTCCTGCATGACATCCTGGTCTCTAAGTTGGAGAAACATGGATTTGACGGATGGACCACTCAGTGGATAACGAATTGGCTGGATGGCTGCACTCAAAAGAGTTGTGGTCAACGGCTTGATGTCCAAGTGGTGAGTGGCGTTCCTCAGGGGTCAGTACTGGGACTGGTACTATTTAATATCTTTGTTGGCGACATGGATGTTGGGACTGAGGGCACCCTCAGCAAGTTTGTCAATGACACCAAGCTGTGTGGAGCAGTCAACATGCTGGAGGGAAGGGATGCCATCCAGAGGGACCTGGACAGGCTCTAGAAGTGGGCCTCATGAAGTTCAACAAGATCAAGAGCAAATCTTGCACGTAGATTGAGGCAATCCCAAACACAAGTACAGGCTGGGTGGAGAATGGCTGGAGAGCAGCCCTGAGGAGGACTTGGGGGTGTGGGTAGATGAGAAGCTCAACGTGAGCCAGCAATGTGCGCTCATAGCCCATAAAGCCCCCTGCATCCTGGGCTGCATCAAAAGCAGCACGGCCAGCAGGTCAAGGGAGGCGATTCTGCCCCTCTGCTCCACTCTGGTGAGACCTCATCTGCAGTACTGTGTCCAGCTCTGAGGCCCCCAACTTAAGAACGTGGACCTGTTGGAGTGGGTCCAGAGGAGGGCCATTAAGATAGTCAGAGGGCCGGAGTACCTCTGCTGTGAGGACAGGCTGAGAGAGTTGGCGTTGTTCAGCCTGAAGACAAAGCTCTGGGGAGACTTTATAGCAGTCTTTCAGTACTTAAAGAGGGCCTACAGGAAAGGTGGGGAGGGACTCTTTATTAGGGAGTGTAGAGATAGGAGGAGGGGTGATGGTTTTAAACTGAAAGAGGGTAGATTTAGATTAGATATTAGGAAGAAATTCTTTACTCTGAAGGTGGAGAGACACTGGAACAGGCTGCCAAGAGAAGCTATGGATGTCCCATCCCTGGAGGCCAGGCTGGACGGGGCTCTGAGCAACCTGGTCTAGTGGAAAGTGTCCCTGCCCATGGCAGGTGGGCTGGAACTAGATAGTCTTTTAGGTCTCTTCCAACTTTAACCATTCTATGATTCTACGACTTCAATCACCCCAAGATCTGCTGGAAAAGTAGTATGGTGAGCTGTAGGCAATCCAGAAGGCTACTGGAGTCAAGGACAAGGGTTTGAAATTAAAACAGACTAGATAAAAGGAAGACATTTTTTTATTATGAGGGTGGTGAAACAGTGGAACAGGTTTCCCAGAGAGGTTGTAGATGCTCCATCCCCAGAAACATTTGAGGTCAGGTTGGATGGAACCCTGAGCAACCTGATCTAGTTGAAGATGTCCCTGCTCATTGCAAGAGGGTTGGACTAGATGACTTCTAAAGGTCTCTTCCAATCTCAAATCATTCTATGATTCTGAGACACTCTGTCTGAAAAGCATAGCTAGGATCTTGAAACAAATCCAGCCTTGGCCAGCACCAAAGCACACCCATCAGAACTCTCAACATATTTTACATTCATGCATCTGCTACTGCTTAATTCAGGGTATTTAGCACAATGCAGCTTACCTCCCTTGTACACTTCAGTTTTCCCATAAGCTTCAAAACCTTCCGAAGGCGGTCTCGCTCAAGCTGCTCATCCAATTCTCCTCCCTCCTTCACAACTGGCTAAAGCAGAGTAGGAAGATGAAAGAAAAACACAGGATGCTCAGCATTTACAGTTCTTCTCATAGGGAATTCACTAATCAACGCACTACTGAAGGAAAGCTTCTAAAATAATTAAATTGCTGCAACTTATGATTTTACAGAACTCTAATACAATGATCCCTGTCTGTATCCAAGAATTATCTGTAAAAGGAGTAAACTGCCTGAAAATCACTTTGCAGATAAGAGTTTTAACATTTAGATGGCTATCTATAAACAAAACCTTGGTAAGTCCAAAACTATAGCTGCTGGGAAGGACAAGGGTATCTATTTCCACAGTTACTTTTCTCCCCTTCTGCCTGTGGAAAGTACTTAGTCATTTCTGCCATCATGCATCTTTAACATTTACTGGTCCTACCATTTACACTTAGCCTAACTAAAGCTAAGCAGACTAACTGCCTGTAATGGTAGTCATCTATGCTAAACTACAGTTTAAGTTCTTCCCTATTCTGTCTCTGACAGTTATTGTATCTTATGTCCCACACTACCTTATAATAATATTACACCTAGACTGAATAAGAAGTTAGAACCGAGTGACAGACCTATTCCTCGGGGACATAATATGATCCCCGGCCTATTTAATTTACTAGTGCAGCTGTAGGTTCAGAAACCACAATACTGGGAACTATGTAAAAAATAACAGCAACAAATTACCTAAACCTTACAGAAACTTCCAAATGACCCTTCCAAAAGTTCTAACTCTTCATAATTACAAGAGGAGACATTGTCTTCTTTAAAGTAATAGCAAACAGGAAAGTAGACTGCAGCACTGTTATCTTTATACTAGAGACAAAAACTAAAGGGCTGCTTCTGCTTTTTTTTTTTTTTAAACTTTGAACTTGTAAAGAACTGGAATCTAGTCTGCTCTGGATGTAGAAAAACTACTTTCTAGCAAAGGACTGAAAATTGCAGGCTAATGAGCAATCTTTTTTTTTCTGATTGAGAAAGCCTTTTATGTGTGACATGTAACCAGCCTAAACAGAAATTCACCCCCTCTTTCTAAGATGTTGCCTACCACCTCTGGTAACATTCTACTGTTTTTTTCAGATGTCAAATATCACAGGAAAAATAATAGGTAGGCAAGATTTACAGAGCTAGAACATTTGCAAAAACACACCATGTTCTTTTTCTGTGTGCATCGGGGAAGGAACAAAAGACTGTCATGTCTGTAGGATTTTTAGATTCACAGCAGTTATTACCTGATTGTTATGGTCTGCCATGACATGGTATTTCATCCCTCCTAAAGACTTCAGCTGCTTCCCACAGTGATGACACGTGAACATTTTCTAGAAATAAAAAAGTACAATGCGCATGCAACTGTAAAGTAAACAAAGCAGTGGGAAACTCTTTGGGGGAAAGGAGTAGGAGAGCAGAACATTTTATTTGGGCCTGGTAACTGCCCGTTAAGAACAGAAGAGATTCTATGGAGCCTAAAATTTAGGGGAACAATGCAATACCTACACCTTTGCTCACTACCCCAAACCTCCAGCAAAAGGCTAAGCAGGAAGCACCAAGCACAGCCTCTTACAGATCTATAAAGGACTCTTGTTTAGAGACACAATGATGAGACGAAACGGGTTTTAAATGCAACACAAAACAGTGTGCAGGTATTTCTATCAGTAAGCTAAAAAGGAGTAAAGAAAACATTGCTCATCTCTTGAGTTCTTACCTGCCTGCAATTTACCATATGTTTCTTCAGTCCTTCTACAGTCTTTCTCACCACAGCCCGGCATGTTGGACAGGTAACTCGGCCTTTGTCCTGAATTTCCAAAGACCATTGCTCTTCCATACTACCTGTCACAACAAAAGGTTTGGAATAGAACTACAAACACAGTCTTTTTTTTTTTTTTTCCCTTCAATGTGCATAATGAATCCTAGAAGGAAAGAGGTCACATGCTAACAAACTCTTGTCCAGCTACACTTCAATAGATTTAGCTCATTCACAGCTATAAATGTGTCATGTGACAAGGCACACACCATTCCTTTTGGGAGATCATTTGATAAAAACTCTTTAATCCTACCATCCCCTTGTGAGGAGTGTTCTTCCACTTGTTCATTTATTTTTATTACACAGTTACTTTAGCATGCAGAGTAAACTTTTCTTTCGGCTAAAAGGTTTTCATAGTAAAAGTAGTCACAGGTATGACTAAACAGTTTCAGATGAAGTGCATGGTTCGGTTCTACTAACCAAATCTTTAGGACTCCACTTATGTTAGCCAGCAGTTTTGGCACTGAAAGTGAACAGAGCTCAACCACCAGTCCAAATTACTCAACAGCCAGGGAAAAGTAACCTGTGTGACATCATTTAGACCTCCTGGCGTCTTTTTAAAATGAGAAGCAAAAGCAAAGGTTCGGCATAATCCACAAGGATTATAAATTACTGAAATGGGTTCCAGGAAGAAAGTACCTTAGATGCCCTCTGTTTGAATTCTTATCATAAAAAAAATCTAAAGGCTTTTCGGCTTTCCTCTTTGCCCAGTAACAACAGGCAGGGGTTGTCCCTCCCCAGGTGTCTGGGAAAAAAAGCTGTGAATCAAACAGCACTTGGCAGAAAACTGGAGTATTTAATGAGTGCTGTGAGCTACATACACCAAGTTGTTCCACTTAGTGAGTCAAGGCTAATGTTATTTTTCTAAGATGGATAGCTTGGGTGTCTGGCTCACCAGAAGAGGTGATTTGGCAGCAACAGCTGCAGAGTTTTTCCTGCGAACGTATTCTGCTGAGTAAAAAGGTATAAATATTTTTATGAGTTTTATTGTGCAACTATTTTAACAGGCTTTTGCTTGGTTCAAAGAGTGACTTCTCCTTCACTGTTCCATTATGCAGTGGAAAAACCATTTGGAACTACACTATTAGACAGTATGCAGTCCCTCCAACCTTGCTCTGCAGTACTGACACAGTGCCAAAAGGACAGCAGCCAGTTCTCCCTTGTCAACAGCAAAGTGAACAACAAAATGGAAATGCTAGAAACTCAGCTATTTCTCAGACTCAAATCCTAGAATCTCATTCATCTCATTTACCCATGTTGTGGTTTAACCCCAGCTGGCAACTAAGCACCACACAGCCACTCACTCCCCTCACTGGGATTGGGGAGAGAATCAGGAGAGTAAAAGTGAGAAAACTCGTGGGTTGAGATAAAGACAGTTTAATAAGCAAAGCGAAAGCTGCGCATGCAAGCAAAGCAGAACAAGGAATTCATTCAATACTTCCTGTCGGCAGGCAGGTGTTCAGCCATCTCCAGGAAAGCAGGGCTCCATCACATGTAATGGTTACTTAAGATGACAAACACTGTAACTCCAAACGTCCCCCCCTTTCTTCTTCTTCTCCCAGCTTTATATGCTAAGCATGATGCCACACAGCATGGAATACCCTTTTGGTCAGTTGGGGTCAGCTGTCCTGGTTGAGTCTCCTACCAATGTTCTGTGCACCCCCAGCCTACTTACTGGCAGGGCAGTGCAAGGAGCAGAAAAGACCTTGGCTCTGTGTAAGCACTGCTCAGCAGTAACTGAAACACCCCTGTACTATCGACACCATTTGTCCAGCAGAAATCAAAAACATAGCCCCATACTAGCTAGTACGAAGAAAATTAACTCTATCCCAGCCAAAACCAGCACAAGCTGCTTTCTGAGCAACTGCTGCTGCTTCTTACCTGTGCCATAGGTTTCCGGTTCTTTCTGAACACAGTGGCCTTTCGTTTTGGAGTTTTGTTGTGTTCCAGCTTGCTGTTTTTTTCCTGTTTAACACAGACAAGAAATACCAGAAGACTTAATTCTGTGAGCCTTGTTACAAAAAGAACAGAGATTTTTTGCTAGGAGGCTTCTATTTAGTCTGGTACTCATTCAGAAATATTCATGTTTTTTGCTTCTGAAGGAATTTCAAGATTATGTTCCCTACTCCCTTTCAAAATCCATAGCTATTTACAGCTGCAGACATTAGTCCCATTCAGATATCCATATGTTTGTTCATACACAAACTTCAGGGCATGGGAACTCTTCACACTGGAACATCCTCTGTTCACAGTACGGCTGAGCCAACCTAATGACTTGTTGACAACCAAATCGACAATCCCATTCCTGTTTTCTTTAGACTAAACAACTTTTATTGTTTCAGTATTTTCTCATGAGTTACGCTTTTTGCTCTCTTCTCATCCCTGTTCTCTTCAGTCGGTCCACACATTTCCTGAACTGCAGTGCCCACTGCTGGAAACAACACTCCAAGTGTGACCCTGCATTAGAGCAAAATAATTACTTCACATGTCTACATTCCTGCTCAAACACATCAGTGTAACATCTGCCTTTTTAAAAACAAGTATCACACTGTTGGTGCCTATTCAGCTTTTGATCTGTTATAAATCTCAAATCCTCTTCTAAAGAACTGACACCTAGGAGGTTGCTATTTGTCTTTCAGTTGTGCTATTATTTCTTAACCAACTACATTATCTTTCATGTCACACACTATATTCCATTCCATTTTAAAACTGTTTCTCTAACACCAAGAACGCTTTCAATTTTAGCCTTTTCTCCAAGACACTTGCCAGCTTTCAGCTTTGTGCTGCCTATATACTTCCAAGTCCTTGGTGACAAAAACCATAGTTAGAACTGAACCTAGAGTGGATTGTGAACCACCATTCTATACTTTTTTCTATTTCACAGAAATCACAGAAACTTTTAGATTGGAAGGGACCTCCTGAGATCACATAGTCCAACCCATGTGTTCAAGCAGGATCAGCTACAGTAGCTTACCAAAGAATGTGTCCAGTCAAGCTTTGAGTATCTCCACTGATGGAGACTCCACAACGTCTTTGGGCAACCTGTGCCACAGTTTGACCACGCTCACAGTAAAACAAAGGTATTCTTGTCTTTAGAGAGAATGTTGTGTATTTTAATTTGTGCCCATTGCCTCTTGTCCTGTCACCAAGCACTACAGAGAAGAGTCTGGCTTCCTTTTCTTCATTCCATTCCACCAAGTATTAACACGCACTGCTAAGATTCTCCCTGAGCCTTCTCTTCCCCAGGCTTGAAGCTGTCTTAGCCTAACCTCATAAGGAAAGATGTTCCAGTCCCTCAAACATCTTTGAAGCCCTGTATTGGGGAGCCCAGAATTGGACATGGTACTCCAGATGTGACCTCACCACTGCTGACCAGAAAGGAAGGATCACCTCCCTTGACCTGCTGGCAATACTCTTCCTAACGTAGCCCCGAATGCTATTGGTTGCCTTTGCCGCAACAGTGCATTGCTGGCTCCTGGCCAGCTTGCTGTCCTCCAGGACCTCAAGTTCCATCTCTGCAGAGCTGGTTCCAGAAAGTTAGCCCCCAGCATATGCCGACACATGGGGTTATTCCTGCCCAGCTGCAAGACTTCACATTTCTCCTTGATGAACCTGAAGAGATTCCTCTCTGCTTAATTCTCTAGCCTGTCCGGGTCCCTATGAATGGCAGCACACCATTCTGGTGTACCATCACTTCCCCAGTTTTGTATCATCTGTGTAGCTGCTGCAGGTGCACACTGTCCCACTGTCCAGGCCTCAGTATTTACCCCTGGGGTACACCACTAGTGATGTTCCTCCAGCTAGCCTTTGCACTGCTGATCACAACCCTCTGGGTTGGCTTTTAATGCACTGCACTGTTTGTTTGTCTAACCCGTACTTTGTCAGCTCATCTACGAGGATGTTGTGGGAAACAGCAACAAAAGCCTTACTAAAGTTGAGGTGAACAACATTGACTGCTCTCTTTGTCCATCAAGCGAGTGATCTCACTGTAGAAGAATATCAAGTTGATTAAGCATGTTTTGCCCTTCATGAATCCATGCTGACTACCCCCAATCAACATCTTGTCCTCATGTGTTTGGAAATGTTTTCCAGGAGGATTCTCTCCATCACCTTCCCAGGGACTGAGGTGAGGCTGACAGGCCTGTGGTTCCCCAGATCTTCCTTCTTTCTGTCCTTGAAGGTAGGAGTGATATTTGCTCTCTTCCAGTCTTCAGGAACCTCTCCCGGTCACCATGACCTTTCAAAGATAACCAAGAGTGGCCTCACAATGAAATCAGCCAGCTCTCTCAGTACTCGGTGCAACCTGTCAGCCCCCACAGGACTTAGGTATGTCCAGTTTGTTTAAGTGCTCTAACCTCGTCCTCCTTCACTGAGTGTAAGGCTTCCTTGCTCCAGACTTTCCCTCTGGTCTCAGGTGCCTGGGATTCCTGAAGGATTCCTTTAACTGATAAAGACTGAGGCACGGGAAGCACTGAATACTTCAGCCTTTTCCATTTGTCAGCAGCTCCCCTGTCCTGTCCCCCAGCGGACTCACACTGTCCCTGGTCTTCCCCTTACTGTTCATGTATTTGTAGAAGTCTTTCTTGCTGCCCTTCACATCCCTTCACAGATTCAACTCCAAGTTGGCCTTGGCTTTCCCAATCTCATCCTTGCAAGATTGCACAGCACATGTATGCTTCTCCTGTGTCACCTGCTCCTACTTTCAACACTTGTACATTTCCTTTGGCACATAACCACTGATTAACAACCCCTTGAAGGCACAAAAGACCTATGATATCAAGCATTTCCCCCCTCCACCTCCGTGGTAAAAGAAAATTAAACTCGTTTGGTTTGATTTCTCTGTAACAAACCCATATTGCTGTTATCATCTACTCATTAATCTCCAGACGTTTACATGTAATTTGTCTGATTATTTAGTCCAGCATCTTTTGGGAAACTGAAATAAAGCAGACTAACCTACACCTCCCTTACTTCCTTTCCTCCCTCCCTTCATTGGACCTTTAAGAGAGACTGGAATTAGAACAATCATCTCCCACTATAAAACAGAAACTAGTCAACAGTCTCCTATAACAAAATACCCAGCATCAGAAATAGAGCTGGAAGACAGCAGAGGATAGCGTTTGGGCAGAGAAGAAGTCTGAAGTACGTGGAGGTTTGTAACTAGGATTTACAAGTTATTTGTATTACCCGAAATCTTCTGCTTCTTCTTGGGAGAATCTTTAAGATCTTCATCTTCCCCTTGCTCAGATTTCCTCTTGCATTTCAATACTACTTCTCCTGCCAATGAGCAAGAACAGAAATGCTTCAGTCTCATTCAGTCTGGATAACGGCTTTAACTCTGCTGCTGCCGCAGCTTATCCTCATATTCAATACTTAAAAAAAGAGGGGGGGAAAAAAAAAAAGTAGTTTTTCTAATGCACCTGCAATCTTCCGACACAGAGGATATGGAAGAAACAATGCCACAGCATGGTCTGAGAAAATAATACTCCTCAGGAAGAGAGCCAGAAGGTGCTAGATTATGTCACAAAAAGCTCATCTGCACACACACAAAAAGAGGCAGCAATAAACAATGGCAGGTGGGGAGACCCAAAAAATAACCTGACTCCTCTCACTATTTCAGGGCCTTNAATGCACTGCACTGTTTGTTTGTCTAACCCGTACTTTGTCAGCTCATCTACGAGGATGTTGTGGGAAACAGCAACAAAAGCCTTACTAAAGTTGAGGTGAACAACATTGACTGCTCTCTTTGTCCATCAAGCGAGTGATCTCACTGTAGAAGAATATCAAGTTGATTAAGCATGTTTTGCCCTTCATGAATCCATGCTGACTACCCCCAATCAACATCTTGTCCTCATGTGTTTGGAAATGTTTTCCAGGAGGATTCTCTCCATCACCTTCCCAGGGACTGAGGTGAGGCTGACAGGCCTGTGGTTCCCCAGATCTTCCTTCTTTCTGTCCTTGAAGGTAGGAGTGATATTTGCTCTCTTCCAGTCTTCAGGAACCTCTCCCGGTCACCATGACCTTTCAAAGATAACCAAGAGTGGCCTCACAATGAAATCAGCCAGCTCTCTCAGTACTCGGTGCAACCTGTCAGCCCCCACAGGACTTAGGTATGTCCAGTTTGTTTAAGTGCTCTAACCTCGTCCTCCTTCACTGAGTGTAAGGCTTCCTTGCTCCAGACTTTCCCTCTGGTCTCAGGTGCCTGGGATTCCTGAAGGATTCCTTTAACTGATAAAGACTGAGGCACGGGAAGCACTGAATACTTCAGCCTTTTCCATTTGTCAGCAGCTCCCCTGTCCTGTCCCCCAGCGGACTCACACTGTCCCTGGTCTTCCCCTTACTGTTCATGTATTTGTAGAAGTCTTTCTTGCTGCCCTTCACATCCCTTCACAGATTCAACTCCAAGTTGGCCTTGGCTTTCCCAATCTCATCCTTGCAAGATTGCACAGCACATGTATGCTTCTCCTGTGTCACCTGCTCCTACTTTCAACACTTGTACATTTCCTTTGGCACATAACCACTGATTAACAACCCCTTGAAGGCACAAAAGACCTATGATATCAAGCATTTCCCCCCTCCACCTCCGTGGTAAAAGAAAATTAAACTCGTTTGGTTTGATTTCTCTGTAACAAACCCATATTGCTGTTATCATCTACTCATTAATCTCCAGACGTTTACATGTAATTTGTCTGATTATTTAGTCCAGCATCTTTTGGGAAACTGAAATAAAGCAGACTAACCTACACCTCCCTTACTTCCTTTCCTCCCTCCCTTCATTGGACCTTTAAGAGAGACTGGAATTAGAACAATCATCTCCCACTATAAAACAGAAACTAGTCAACAGTCTCCTATAACAAAATACCCAGCATCAGAAATAGAGCTGGAAGACAGCAGAGGATAGCGTTTGGGCAGAGAAGAAGTCTGAAGTACGTGGAGGTTTGTAACTAGGATTTACAAGTTATTTGTATTACCCGAAATCTTCTGCTTCTTCTTGGGAGAATCTTTAAGATCTTCATCTTCCCCTTGCTCAGATTTCCTCTTGCATTTCAATACTACTTCTCCTGCCAATGAGCAAGAACAGAAATGCTTCAGTCTCATTCAGTCTGGATAACGGCTTTAACTCTGCTGCTGCCGCAGCTTATCCTCATATTCAATACTTAAAAAAAGAGGGGGGGAAAAAAAAAAAGTAGTTTTTCTAATGCACCTGCAATCTTCCGACACAGAGGATATGGAAGAAACAATGCCACAGCATGGTCTGAGAAAATAATACTCCTCAGGAAGAGAGCCAGAAGGTGCTAGATTATGTCACAAAAAGCTCATCTGCACACACACAAAAAGAGGCAGCAATAAACAATGGCAGGTGGGGAGACCCAAAAAATAACCTGACTCCTCTCACTATTTCAGGGCCTTACAAAGGCTTATCTCCATGAACACTGAGAAGTACAGAAGGACAACGGCAGGGAGGGGAACACACATTACGGATTCAAAGAAACAGACACCGTCCTCCAAGGTCTGTCCCAGGAGACCCACCAGCATGAGTCAATGGGAGCCGCTCTCTGGAGCACCCTTTGGAAGGGGGAAGAGGGGGAGCAGTAAAAAGGGAGAGTGTGGTGCTAATGCCTAGGGTTATGTGACACAAGGGATGGTAGCGAAGAACACTTCCAGATTACACAAGACTGGGACATTTACGAGTGGTATCAAAGGAAGGGAAAGGGAGAGAATTAGCTGATTTGGGGAGGATCAAGTGTGGGAAAATAGAGGTGTAAGAGGATAAAAGGGCCACTCGCTTGTAAACAGGAGGTTGGTCAGCATACAAGTCTGGTCATGTCTGACATCAAATCAGAGGGACCAGGGGAGAGCAGTGTCTGAGAGCATGAGCCTGTCTGTACGGAGGTCTACACCAGCAACTGGAATAGCCCTGCAGGTCTCAGGGGCTAGTAAATCCATGTACCAGCGATTGAGAAGACCAGGATCCAAAGGCGAGATACTGAGCAGATTGTTTAAGTCCAGATACAGGAGAGATCCATACAGCACATATGTATGCTCACACAAATGTACACATACATATATGTGTGCATATGTATAACCCACCTGGACACCATCCTGTGTAACCTCCTCTAGGTGGACCTGCTCTGGCAGGGGGCTTGGACTAGATGATCTCTAGAGGTCCCTGCCAACCCCTAAGATTCTATGATATATATGTACTTTTTTTATATATGCTGCTTTTCTCTCACTAACACATCTTCATCCTGATCAGCCAGAGAGGGAAACAGGATGGAGGCCATTGGTGCCATTTGTGAGTGCTGATCAACCTCTTTGTGTTGATCGGTATTGCTGGCTGTGTATACATGTTGTGTATGTGTATATATTTACACCCAAATTTAGCAAATTTAGTTTTGCTACTGGTCAGACCTGGGGGTATGGAGCTGCAGCAACCTTGCTTCTATCAAGCTACCAGATTCAGCTCTCCTTGCAACAGGATGGAATACAGATTCTGACTGAGATTAGAAGAAAGTGCATTAAAGAAGAGCAAAGTTTTGGCTCTCCGCCACACAAGAAGTTTGGAAAACAGCTCCTACGCCAGGAAATCTGAATGTTCATAGTTAGACCAAAACCACTCCAAATCAGAAAATTCTAAGTGACAGAAGCACATAAAAGAAATAAAAAGAACCTTAAGAAAATAATAATCTGCTAACCACAAAAGCCATGTCTAATCCAGAATACTGATGAATGGTCCCCCTGTTCTACATCTTTAGTGTTGTTTGTTCTATTTTTAAAGCTCTCAAATCACATTCCTGGTATGACTGGCAGAACCCTTATATATACCTCTCCTACAGATAAAACTGAGTTCAGTCACAGAATCATTAATTTTAATAGACAAGTCACTCAAAAGGAATGGTGTAACGTCAAAGAATTTTATCTATGTTTCTGCAAAGGAGGAAGTTTATTTCTCCTAATCCATAAACAACATTACCAAGCTTGTAATTTGTGGGTGAACTGCAGCATGTCTTTCAGAAGTCATCTAATCTCTCATAAAACAGCCAGAGAGAAAAATAGTTTCGCATCAAGCCAGGAGTAACAAGTACCTTTTCTTTCTGAAGATTTGTTAATGCTGTTTTTTATTCCTCTCATTTCCAACCAGTAAGCAGGCCTGCGAATGGTCCGCTTGCTTCTGGACTCTTCACTTCCGTTCACTTGACTCTTCGGTGAGGCAGAAGAAATGTTGCTGACTGTCTCATCATAGTTACTGTTCAGTCCTAGGACAGCAGTTTCCACCTCCTCAAGTTGCTTAGACCTGGAAAACATCAACTTGAAATCACACATGTGCGTATGTGTACATACATACATATATACGTATGTGTATGTATCTATATGCACGTATACGCATACAATCACAGTAACTTGACAGACAACATCCCTTTCATCTTTTCAAGTACCCCAAAAATTCATCTCACAGTTCATTGGATCTCCTGAGTTTTGTGAACTGAGAAGTGCCAGCAAGATAAAACATCCTAAACGTTATTTTTCTGTAGATATTTTAGAGAATGACATTAGAAAGCTACTCAAGAGGAACAGAAAAAGTATTCATCCTACCTCAAACCTTCAACTTAAGAAACTGCCATGAGTTAATCTCAATTTAAAAATAAATATTTGTCCTTAAACAACCAATGTGGAATATAAGAATTCTTCTACAGTCCATAATTACAAACGAGACCTTTTCCACCTGTGGGAAAATAACGGAAGACTGGCAAGGAGGATTATAAACACCTGCTGAGCAACCTGCAGCTGAGGTGTAGAAAAACACACATATCACATCAACTGTTGTTTAGCCGTGAGTGTTGGACAAGTAGAGCATCTGTATTTCCATCACATAAGCCTGTGACAGAGGCAGCCACGCTTGAGATTCCTGCTCTGAGATCACAGCACAGTGGTAAACTACGCCTGTGTCAGTCGCTGATACACAGGCGAAAAGAGAAGGTTCGGTGATCATCTAGCACGGACGGAGCTCTGCGCTCCCGCTTGTGTGCCTCTGCTTGGGTGCTGCTTCGAGGATCCCCCAGCTGGCAAGGCAATGAAAATAAACTTATTCTTTGCATTTCATATGTGGTTTTGTGGTTGCTCCCGTGTCCTGCCTGTGCCAGCTCACACATCACCCCACAAAGGGCAAGATCTCCTTCAGTATGTATTCCCAGAGTCAGAACTGATGCTACACAATCAAGATTTAATGCTACTAAGAATTTTAACCATCAAGGCTTTTCAACAACAAAGACAGCCTCATAGTATATCCTACAAATCCCACTACATTAAGATTAATTTAGACCAGCCAGCAGCACTGATTTTTCTTCCTAGAGATCAGAGGGAACTTTGCTTCACTATTCTCAAATATTTCTCACAGCCCTGAAATGCCTGGACACTACTGTACATACCAGCAAAATTATTAGGTGTCAAAAAAACACCGAGTATCTATTCCCTGGCAAATACCATTAATGTAAGAGGAAATAACAGAAAACAGAAACATTTTTCAACATTGCTACCACAATTTACAAACTGAAATAAGTAGATCGCTTGAATGATGACTGCGGTGGCCATCCCAGCAATACTCTCCCACACCCTGAGCTGTGGAGCTCACACATTTTAACACATCAGTCTGGAAATTGAGAAGTGGGGGACACTGACGGTACCAGGTCAGATTGGTATATGCTATGTTTAAGGAGGTACTGCAGAAGGATGGGAAGAGGATTTTTCAAATTAAAGTCTTTCAGTTGCAAACACACTCAAACCACATAGATTTTGGAACACCACTTGGTCTTGAACTAAAATATTTATCTTCCCAGTGTTAAAATCCTTTTAAAAGGATTTTTATTTGCTTTTAAAAGCAATAAATGAAAGCTAATACCCCTTGAAGTGTCAGAAAAGCACTGTCCCTACAAACCAATGAGCAAAGTCAATTGGGACTCATCACATAAACCAAAGTTGTTGCAGCTCTTAAAATCCAGAATATTATTTGAAGACCAGATACAGTTTTCCAACCAGAATCTCTCAGCTTTTTTGTTGCCCTCAGTCAAACTAGACAAGAAACATTCACATACGTTTTATTTCCCAGAGACCTCTTGACCTTCTGTTGTCTGTGATGTCCAGTCCTGGTGTCCTAACAAAGTAGAACAATTCACATTAGCAGCGTAATTTTTCTCTTTTTTGCATATTTCACTTCTCAGTTAAACACCACATGCACTTCGAGGATGTGCATGACATCCTTTGAAAAAGAAACCAGTTTTCTGCAACAAGGAAGTGCTTAACCTTTTCAACTCCAGCTGAATTAGAACTGTCATCAAAACAGGAATGAGCCTCTCTACACTCCCCATATGAAAGCCAGTCATTCCCCTTGCACTGGGACACAACGGAGTGTTCATTGTCTCTAATGCACTCTGTGGTACCTGCTTTCTAGACTTTATCACACAATGACAAATATTTTAGATCCTAACTTACTAGTTTTTACATAGTACTTACTTTTTCCTTAATGAAATAATTCTTGCATTTGCCATATCAAGAATGCTGTCTCTAGTCTCTTTTATGCCCTATTTTCATTTTTTATCTCAATTATTTTGTCATACTCCATCAGCTGCCCAGATGTTCACTTTATCCATGTCCTTCCTCTTATTTAACAAAGATTTTTTGTCACTTACTGCTTATTTCTTCTTATGCTCCTATTAAGACACGTAATTTAACAGATACCGTTGACATTCCCAAGTCAGTATGAACAACTCATTTGCTATAATTTGTTCCGGGCGTGTGAACAATCATTTACCACCTTTTTCCAAACACTGAGTCAATGTCACTCTTCATTGGAAAACCCAGGACAAAAATCTTGGTAGCACCGACTAGAAAACACAGATCATTGCTCAGTAGAAGTATATGAAATACCACAATTGTAACCCAGGAACAGAGACAGTATTTTGCAACATACAGGAACTGGCTAAGAAACTGGGGAGGGTGGGGGAAGAAAAGAAAGGATATGGAAAAATTACCCATCTTCTTTATAGAAAAATGTAATGCACATTATCAACTGGATCATGCTATGAAGTGTTTTAGTTATTAGAAATAAATGCTACACATTATGTGGGGAAAACAGTGAAGAGGGGTATGACAGAATTTGAAGAAGTCATAAAAATGTGATGACTTGTCAGGAGGTGCTGCGGAACTTCAGGTGTTGTATCAAAACTTCGGAATAAGCAGCTTCAAGGCAAATTAAATTCACCGCTAAAAACAAATGCACTGGAAAAAAATTAACTTCAATCCATATTTTATAGTCCTGTCTTCTAATTTATGCATAGTAACAAGCAGTAATTCACTCTTTCCAGGATCACATTCAGTGAAAGACACACTAACCGTGAGGTGAGAAATTCAGTAGCGGGCACTGACATCAACTAGATGAATTCTTAAACTGTGACTATGGAGCGTCAGATTCTCCTTGGGCGTCCAACACCAGCATCTCCTCTCATGGAAATGTTAGGGAAGCATCAGGAAAGAAATTCACAGCTGCTTGATCAATGACTCCACAATCATATCTTGTCTTCTTTGGAGGAAAAGTTAATTAAATGTTTGTGTCTGTATTACTTTGATACAGCTTACATGTATCTAGTAGTGTAAACAGCAGTGTTTGAGAAACCCCTAATCAGAAAGGTGGAGAAATCTAACTGAGGAGCAGCTAGAAAAAATTAGGCCTGTGAAGTTATAACAATAAAAATGAACAAATAGGCAGGCCGAGCCTGCTGCAATCAGATGGGCTAATCTACCACTGGAAGAAACTAGATGATTGACAAACATGGCACGCGTTTTTAAGATTTATTTTATTTTTTTAGAACTAAAAAATTTCGCATAAAAATGAAGATTACTATGAAGAATTTAGATCACAGTTAAGAATCTGCAACAAATGAGAGTACAGATCACCTATCTAGCCTTCCTTTCTGAGAAGGTGATAGCAGCAATTATGAAGGAAACATCTAGAGAAACTGGTGTTTAAGTCCTGAATGTTTTTTATGTATACGGTGTACTTCCCACTTAGAAAAAAGAAACCAAAAGTATGCAGGAATGCCCAAGGGCTGGGCATATGGAAAATAAAAAAAGCCAACTACCTTGCACGGGTTAGAAAAGGAGCACCAGCGGCCTACAGCCTGAAAAGATGAAGAAACTTAATTTGCGAGTGGGACGTTTCTGCCTCCCTATGCACTGTGGGATGTTTCTGTGACCTGGAACACGGCCTGCTACTGGAGACAGGCTGCTCCATAACAATGCATCTGGAAAGATGGTGTTTAAGTATAGCACAGGAACTCCCAGTGAGGGCAGGAGACTGATGTAGTAACTGCTCGTGAGTCAGTCCTACCGCTACAGAGGAGAGGTGTCAGTGGAAGCATCAAGTGTCCTGCACTGCCATAGAATCATAGTATAGTTTGGGTTGGAAAGTACCTTTAAAGGCCATCTAGTCCAAGCCCCTGCCATGAGTAGGGACATCTTCAACTAGACAGGTTGCTCAGAGCCCCATCCAAGCCAGCCTGCAATGTTTCCAGGGACTGGGCATCCACCACCTCTCTGGGCAACCTGGGCCAGCGTCTCACCACCCTCGGGGTAAACAATTTCTTCCTTATCTCTAGTCTGAATCTCCCTTCTTTTAGTTTAAAATCATTACCTCTTGTGCTATTGCAACACATCTTGCTAAAAAGTTTGTTTCCATCTCTCTGTACGCCTCCTTTATATACCGGAAGGCTGCAATAAGGTCTCCCCGGAGCCTCCTCTTCTCCCGACGGACCCCCCCGAGCTCTCCCAGCCTGTCCTCCCAGTCTGTCAGGGCTCCAGCCCTGCCAGCATCTCGGTGGCCTCCTCTGGCCCCGCTCCAGCAGGTCCTTGTCTCTGCTGTGCCGAGGCCCCGGAGCTGGAGGCAGCACTGCAGGGGGGTCTCCCC
>VZSF01004411.1:202223-225288 GCA_013398295.1 Chionis minor
CCCCGGAGCGAGACAGAGGGGCAGAACCCCCCCCCCCCCGCCCGTGGCTCCCCCCCCCCCCCGAGAGAAAACCTCCGGGACCCGGTGACAGCTCAGCTCTCTTGGGGCAACTCCCTGTTTCAGTCACAGCATCACAGAACACCAGGTTGAGAGGGACCTCAAGGATCATCTGGTCCAGCCTTTCTGGGCAAAAGCACGTCCCACGTTTCCCTTTCCACCCGCGCAGACCGCTGCCTCCCGCAGCGGAGGCCTTTCGGGTAACAGGCAGGAGCCGCGCGGGAGCCCCCAGTGCCGCCGCGACGCTCAGCCGAGCGCAGGCTGCTCCCGCNCCAGGGCGACAGCCCGGTCCCACGCGCGACATGGCGGCGCGCGGCGGGGCTGCCGTCCTCGGCGCGCCCCGGAAGGACACGTGCGTGCCGGGAAGATGGCGGCGGCGAGCGCGGAGGCGGCGGCGCCTCCGGTGTGCGTGCTGGTGCTGGGCATGGCCGGCTCCGGGAAGACCACCTTCGTGCAGGTGAGGGGCGGCTGGAGGGAGCCGCCGGCTTAGCTTAGCGCTACCCCCGTGTCCGGCGGGGCCTCACCCCTCCTCGTGTCCCCTTAGCGACTCGCGGCCCACCTGCATGGCCAGCGCTGCCCCCCGTACGTGATCAACCTGGACCCCGCCGTGCACGACCTGCCCTTCCCCGCTAACATCGGTGAGTCCCGGCGGGGTGAGGGAGGGGGCGAGGGTCGGAGGCGAGGCGTGTTTGTGGAGTCCGCCAGCACGAAGCAAGTATGTTTTGCCATAAATAAAAACCCCCACGGTTTTGGTATACTGCTTTTCATAAGTTTCATGGAAGAGGGGGGGATGCGAAATATTTGACTAGGTTGTTTATATTCTCTTCAATTAAAGTGACTTCGAGACCTAACACAATAACTTTTTTTTTTTTTTTTTTTAATTTAACTTTGTCCTACTAGTCTTTAATTTGTGATTTTTTAGGACCAAAGGCCTTCTTCCATCACACTTGTATGGTTTTTTCACATCATCTCATGTGGTTTGATGTATTTGGGTCCTTGATTTTGGTTTTTTCCTTTGTCACCGATGAACGTATTAGCAATTTGATCTGGTTCCATACATCTAGAACAGCGGTAGCCATATGTGCTACCAAATAACTTATTTAAAGCGCTTTAAAACACATGAATTTTAGAGAAAATACCTTGACAATAAAACAGACCTTATGTTAAACTGTTCCAAAGGGCTTGCCAGTCATTAGGTTTGTGAGGGTCCTGTCTGTTAAACTTTCTAAAGTATGTCAGCCAGCCTCTCTAGAGGATAAAAGAGGCGGCATGAATACCAAAGTTGTTTTATTGATGTCAGATGAGTAATTAGGATATCTGTTCTAGTGCTGGGTCTCTAATAATACAGTTAGATATGTATACTTTGTTAATCGATGTTGATCAGCCAAGAATAAAATTCAACTGAAGCGGTTACTGCTAAATACCTAAATTGGTGGTGTTTCATGTGGGTTTTACATTGGGTTTCATATGTATGTTAAGAACATAGCGAATCTGTTAGATTTTATTTATTCTGCTTGGGAGGTTTTTCCTGTTGGTGCTAGATCTATTACTGAGACCAAAGGAGACTTGCTAGAAAAAAGAAGGGCTTTCACCTCTCAGCAAATTGATGAAGAAGGATATTTTAAAAGTGATGTCCTAAAACTATTTATATCTCTTCCTCCTCTAGATATCAGGGACACTGTGAAGTACAAAGAAGTCATGAAACAGTATCCTTTCTTTGTCTAAGTAATGATATTTGAAATTCCAGATTTTGTGAAAATAGCCTGTCACTTCTGTACACTGCGATGAATGGGGCAGGAGGTGTTAGTGATTGCAGTGATGCAGAATGTTATGTGAAGAACAGACATTTTTGACTATGTGAGGTTGCATGTGAGGTTGCATGTGAGGTTAGAAACATATGTTCTATAACATTTGATACTTGTTAGGTAATTTTCTGTGCTAAAAGTGATTCTACCTAATAGTACATTTTTACAAATAATAGGCACTCTGCCCATATCTTTTTTTTTTTAAATTATTTTTTTTCCTGTTGTTCTTTCAAGCAGCTTATATCTTTCTTTGTGGAAGCCAGCAACCTTTTCCTCATGTTTTAACAAGTCTGATTTTATTTGTTATAAACAAATATGCAAATTCCTACTTGCCTGTTTTAGGTGGAGAAAACTGTTTCCATGTTGTTTAACCATAATAAAAGGACCGTTGTCTTCCTGAATCTCAAAGATGTTGGACTGTTGGCTCTTGCTGCAAAGTAGTTTGATGACTGTAGTTCAGTAACATTACACTAAAATGACTGCGCTTCCAGAGGGGTATGGAGGACCTTTGTCTCCTAAGTAACAGTTTATGCAGATGGACATAGAGTTGTAGAATCATAATATACAGATTCAGAATCATAATATATAGATAATATACAGTATTTGGATTTGTCTTCCTAGTGTGACTTAAATTTAGTATTTTAGACAAGAATAAAGATGGTGGGCGATAGAATTCTTGATTTTGGCTGTACTGTGATTTGGAGTTGCCAGCAGTTGCCATCCGAGTATATGTTTCGGTTTGGTATGTAGGTGCATCGTTTGCTTTACTGTGCCTGTTAGGCGTTACTGGAGTTTAAACATCTCATTAAATAGTGCTTAGTGGCCCTAGAAGACAGCATGTACTGTTCTTTGTTTCTTTGAACATAATTAGTATACAGATCTGTAAGCATGAAAAAGGGTTTTGAAGTCTTTCTCTTTAAGCTGACACTTGGAGTATCTTCACAACGTTCATTCCCAGTATCATTTAAATTCTCATTATCATCAATATCATTTAAATTTAAAATTTAAATTTGTGCAAGAAATCTTTTAATTATCTTTTGAAGTAGAAATTCTTAATATTAAGTTTATTCAGGGTATTGTTAAATTCTGAGTTACTGGCTGTGTTGTAAATCTTCTTGGAAAGATTTAGATGGCTTTGATGTATACACATACGTATATTTTCTCTTTGTCCAGAATGGTAATGCTTGAATAATGGCCACGGCACAGCCCCTTTCCCTTTTGTCAATCACACATATTTGGGCAAGAAAGAGACGACTTTGTATTTGTTACGCTACTGCATCACTTAAAAGACTTAATTGTGTACTAGGGGTATTGTCTTTTGCTGCAAGGTATCCAGCATTCATCATGGTCAACTGTTACCAGAATTGAAAAAGCAGCCCTCTGGGGTCTGCATGATCATCTGCTTTCCTAAATGAAACGTCTAGATACGGGCTCGGCCCGAATGGTGGAATAGTGACCTCTCTCAATCTCTTTGCTACCAGGTTTGATCAGGTACGAGGTTGTTCCTATATTTGCTGTGTTACAAATACTGTGCTGGGAGACTGGGGTTTCTTTGTGTATTTGGAGTCTCGGAGAATACTGTGTTTGGTTAGCCTCCTAGTATTTCTTTGGAGTTAAGAGTATACCCCATATGAAACCATGTATTTTACAAAGTAGCCAAAGCTCATTAGCTTTCATTTGAGAGATTTTGGGTTTTCCGGTTTTTTTAAAATTTAGAAGCCACATGTACAGACCATTCTTTAGTGTTTGTACCTAACTGTTCTGTTGCACTATGTTCACTAGAAAATCTTTCATATGAATTCTCCGATTTTGAAGTAGGGAAGCTCACTTCTGGAAACGGGTTAAGTTTTCCTAGGGTTATTTGATAATTGACTGCTCTCTTAAATAATAATGCTAAATCGGTGCCGGGTGGGAACTTATGCAAGATATTGAGTGCACAATCTCTTAGTAAAAAGGTAGGGAACAACTGTGTTTATTATACCGTTTCTTTAGGCAGGTACTAGAATGGAAAGTCGAGGTTGTCTTACCTATGCAGTGTCTGAGCATTTCCCACCCTTCCTTAGCAGGGCATTTTCACACATTGAAAAGCTTAGAGACTTTAATGTTGTTTCGATACATACATGCAGCTGTGCCAGTTAATGTAGTTCCTGTTATGAAATGATTATGAAAGTTTCCTGTTGTGAGCCTAAATACAAAGTATACTCCTTTTTCAATCAGGTCATGAAGTTTATTGAAAACAGACAAAATGCATCCAAGTGAGTACATTCTACCAAGTCCTACTTTTCTGGGATCAGCATGAAATCCTAAAAAGGTTCTTTGCATGTTTTCTAGTTGTTTTTCAGCCTTGGTATAAATTTTATGTGGAAAAGAACATAGAATTAGAACAGATAAACTAGGCTTTGGATACATCAAAGAAATGTCTGCTGATTCCAGTTCTGCTTTTCTTGTCTTCCATTAGATTGTCCTTTTTTTCTCACACACTGTTCAAATAGGCAACAATAATTCTTCTGAAGAGTTTGCAGTACTATCTGTCTGTCAAATTGATGTCTTCAACTTTAATAGAATATAAAAGAGGATGTGCTTCTTAGTTACAAAATTCATACAGGAAATTAAAATTTTCAGGCATGCGTATAAATCTTGTCAATGTTTGGGGGAAGAAGCTTTTCTGATCTGTAACAGAATAATCACGTGATTTGCCATTACATGCTTGTGGTAATCTAGTCAGAACAGGATCTTGTGCTTAACTAATTTTCCTTTATTGTTTGTGGGGGGTGACTTCTTAACAGGTATGTTATTATTGATACACCAGGGCAAATTGAGGTATTCACCTGGTCAGCATCAGGAACCATCATCACTGAGGCCTTGGTAAGTGTTTTCTATATGACTTGACAGTGAGGCTGTGTGAAAGAAGTGGCTGTTGAACAGCATGTACTTCTGGTTAAAATATCTCTTCTTTTTTTGTTTCCAGGCTTCCTCTTTTCCTTCAGTTGTTGTTTATGTGATGGACACCTCTCGCAGTACTAACCCTATCACCTTTATGTCCAACATGCTATATGCCTGCAGGTAAGAAAAGCTGAAAATGCAGTCCATCTGCTTTGATTTCTGTGTCTCTCTGATACTTATTTTGGAGGGCAATCACAGAATGGTTTTTGGGTTGGAAGGGACCTTCAAAGATCATCTAATCCACCCCCACTTCCATGGACAGGGGCATTTTTCACTTGCTCAAATTCCCGTCCAGCTTGACTTTGAGCGCTTCCAGTGATGGGGCATCCACAGCTTCTCTGGGCAACCTGCACCAGTGTCTTGCCACCCTCATTGTGAAAAATTTCTTCCTTGCATCCAATCTAAACCTACCCTCTTTCAGTTTAAAACCATTGTCCCTTGTCCTGTCACTACAGGCCCTGGTAAAAAGCCTGTCTGGCTTTCTTACAAGCTCTCTTTGCATAATGAAAGACTGCAGTGACTTCTTCCCAAAGCCTTCCTTTCTCCAGGCCAAACAATCCCAGCTCTCTCAGCCTGTCTTCATAGCAGAGGCATTCCAGTCTTCCGATTGTTTTCATAGCCTTCCTCTGGACTCACTATGACAGGTCCACATCTGTCTTGTACTGTGGGCCTGGACACAGTGCTCCAGGCAGAGTTTCACAAGAGCAGAGTAGAGGGGGAGAATCACCTCCCTCGGCCTGCTGGCCATGATTCTTCTGATACAGCCCAGGATATGATTGTCTTTCTGTCCTTCAAGCGCACATTGATGCCTTATATGCATTTAGTGTGCTGTTGCGGTTATTCTCTGTCTTGGTGATTTTCCCATTGGATAAGCAAAATAACTTAGGTGAAAACTCCCACTGACAGCTTTAAATAATCCGTGAGACCTCAGTGTGATGAAGGCTAGTTACATCAGACTTAACACATTGCTTGTTGTTTATGAAATCATTTATCTAAGATGTATCAAGATAGCATGATTTAAGCTCCTTCATATAAACACATAGTATTTTATACTATTTTTTAAATATTATTGATACTTTCATTGATTCTTCAAGATTTGTTTGGAGCTCAGCACAGTGTGGAGTTCTTGATTTACTGTATTTGTCATCATACATAGTGTTTTCTTCTGTGTTAAACTAGGGATTAAATACCTGTATAAAGATGAACATATCTTGAGCTGTCATGGTAAATGTTGTTAAGAAGATTTTAAAAAAACCTATCAGTCCTAGGTCAAAAGCTATATCACTCCGGTAGGAATATGCAAAATGTGTCTTACTGCATGCTGCATTTTCTGACGTTAGTGTTGAGCAAAAGATGCTAGAATATGTAGTTGCCAAGCCACTATCCATTATATTTGAGAAGTCGTGGTGGCCTGATGAAGATCCTGCTGACTGGAAAAGGGGGAACATAACCCCCATTTTCAAAAAGGGTAAAAAAGATGAGCCGGGGAACTACAGATGTGTAGTTCCATCTCACTTCTGTGCCCAGCAAGATCATGGAGCACATCTTCCTGGAAAGTCTGCTAAGGCACATGGAAAATTCTGCCTGACAAATTTGGTGGCCTTCTACAATGAGGTACATATTTTACCATGAGGGTAGTGAGGCACTGGGACAGGTTGCCCGGGGAAGCTATGCCTGCCCCATCCCTGGAGGTGCTTAAGGCCAGGTTGGATGAGGCTTTGGGCAGTCTGGTCTACTAGGAGGTGTCCTTGCCCATGGCAGGGAGGTTGGAATTAGATGATCTTTTAGGTTCCTTCCAACCTAAACCATTCTATGATTCTATATAGATAGTGAAATGAATATGTAAGCACATGTTTCAAGTTAGTTTTGCTTTATAGATGTTTTGAGTTACTTGAATTTGTTGCTTAGTTCACAAATAATTTCTCAGAACCTAAGGTTTGAGTCAAAATAATTAAAAAAAGGCAGAGAGACTTAAAAACTGGGATCTGAGAGTCACAGAAATAGTAATCAAAGTCAACTGGGTGTGTAGAAAGAGACTTTACATCTTAGACGTGCACTTACATCTTGGGGGGGGTGTATTTTGTTCAACTATAGTAAGCAGGATCTGGGTGAAAATTACGTTCTAATTGATACACAGGAAAATAATTATCTCTGTCAAATGTATTCAATTTTGTACAGATCTTGTCGGACTTACACTTAACTTGCTTTCTATTCCAGTGAAATTTAAATTAATTTTGTGTGTTTGTGGTTTTTTTTTTTGTGTGCGTGTGTGTCCCCAGTATCCTGTACAAGACAAAGCTACCTTTCATTGTTGTCATGAACAAAGTAAGTTAAAGCTATGGTTTCTGTGTCCTAGTAGAACATTGTTCTGTTTAGCTTGCTTTGCTGTGCTGTCTTTGTCTTACTACAATAATAGATTTTCTAGAAAAGAGAGGCTGAGAGGGAACTGCAGGCTGAAAACTGGGTCTGGAAGGGTCTTTAATCTGGTACGCAGACGCACAAGAATAATCACAGATGGGCAGTGGGCAGTTACACCCAAGTGTTCAAGTTAGAGAAGATACTAATGATTTCTGCTCAGGTGCAGGCTGATGACTCGCAGTGGGTATTGTGTAATACCTACCTGTTTTGAGGAAGGAGTCACACGTATTGTAGGAGTCAAAACTTAGCAAAAGATCCTGATCAGTGGCACTAAAAATATGCCAGTATTTGCCATAAAGCAGATACTTACTACCCTAAGGATACACCTCCACTGTTGCAAAAGATACTTGTAGCCTTAAAGGAATACTTTTGAACTTAACAGTAAGCCAACTCTTTAAACATAACAATTTCACAATTTAAAAGAATCCTATTAGATTTTTGGTGTGAGTACTCTTTCCCACAGACATCCTTTGTATTCAAGGAATTGCTCCCCAACGTGGCAAGCTCTGTATGTGCGTGCACATATATATCCCATATGCTTCCTCTAGAAAGCCCATGGTTTGAACATAAAATTTTATCCTACAGCTGCTAAGTAGGATTCATGTCTGATGTACTCGAACTACACACATCTTCCCAGGGACCCAAACCATGCATGTCTTTTATATCTGCTTTCTTACTTAGCAAGCCTTTGTGCGCTGTTTTCTTTCTAACTCTATACAGTAATTTTAGAATAAGATGTTAAGCTTTTTCTGTAGAAAAAGGCATGAGGTAAGAAAATCATTCTCTCATAAGAAAACAAATTTTTTAAAAGACTGAAAGAAATGGGACTTCATCAATATATGTAAGGAGAGGCAGGTCCAAGACTTAGGATTCATACCTTCAAGCTTCATTTTGATCTGATGTCTAGCCTTCAGTAAAAAGTAAAGCCAACAGCTCTTGAAGAATTTTTGACAAGCATTTTAAAATTGACTCTTGATACGAATGGAAGAATCCCAAGGAACTGATATATATGCAGTGACAAACATAGATTTAAGGAATGTTAAGATTTGGGGGGATAGGGGGGGAGTAATTTGTAGAGTTGATTTATTTATAGAATTTAATCAGGCTAATTCTAAATAATCAGGCTTTGACCTTTGATGGATTCAGTTCTGTCTCAAAATTCTTGAGTGACGTTAGGCAATACTTTCCTTATCTATTTTCCTCCTTCCCATTGGTGCTGGGAAATTAAATACATCAGAGTTTTAGACGCCTCTATATTGTGGTAATAGTTGATATGCGTGTGGTAAGATGTTTGTAAAACTCTTTAATAGACTGTTTGCATAGTAATCCATATAAAATTATGGAACCATCTCACCTGTTTGTGTCCATCAGCTTGCAGTGAGTTTAGATTTAGATAACTATTTCAGATCAGAACACAGCTCACTTCTTACAAAGATCCTGTAGGCTGTTGCCCAGTGTGGAAATGGCTCTGTCTCCCCCTAACCCCCAAGCCAATCAAAAAAGGTTGGGATCTTCATGAGGACTCTTGTTGTCTGGCCTCAGTCAGACAATCTAATATTTACAACTTAAACTTTCTTCTACAGTATGCAATTTTTGGATGCTTCTTTCCAGTAAACCATAGAAGCTTTTAGACTTGCAATTGTTTCCTTCAATATGCCTTCTTAAAACTGGGGTAGTGGTTGTTTGTCTTCTCTTTCTGTATTCAAGTAGTTGGTTTGATAAAAATAGATTTTGGAAAACTTCAGACCAAGGCTGAGTATTTTGAAAAGATCAGCATTTTGACAGTAAGTTTAAAGTGGAATTTTTTTATTTGTCCACTCAACAGCCTAAGCCTAAGAATTTATCATTATTACTTCTGAAAATTTTCTCTTCTCTTTCCAGACTGACATAATTGACCACAGTTTTGCAGTAGAATGGATGCAGGACTTTGAGACTTTTCAGGATGCCCTGAATCAAGAGACATCCTATGTCAGTAATCTGACTCGTTCTATGAGTTTAGTGTTGGATGAATTTTACAGTTCGCTCAAGGTAAGAATCTTCCTTTTTTTACTACCTCTCATAAAAGCCTGGAGAAGAGAAAGCTCGAGGAGGATGTTATTGATGTGCATAAGTATCTGGTGGGAGGAAGTAAGGAAGACAGAGGCAGGCTCTTTTCAATGGTGCCCAGTGAAAGGACAAGAGGCAGCAGAGATGAAGTGAAATTCAGGAAACTATGTTTAAACAGAAGAGGAAAAAAGAATTACTGTAGTTTTACTGATAGAGCATTAGAACAGATGGTCCAGAGAAACTGTGGAGTCTCCATTCCTGGAGTTACTCAAAACATGCTCAGACAAGATCTTGAGCAACCTGCCCTAGTTGATACTGCTTTTTGAGCAGGAGAAGTTGGACTAGGTGCTTTCCTGATTTCATTTAGTACTAAATTGTGATTAATCATCAGAAGAAAGCTAAGATAGGCTAGTATGACGTATGTTCTGTGTTGCAATATCTCCCATCTGAGATAATTTTCCTTGTTCTGAAAATACCAAGTACAGTTGGACTGTTTACTATGTACGAACAAGGGAAAGAATCTCAAAACCAAAAATCCCTGTATATTTGTTGACACAAGAAATAGTGGGGTTTTTCCGCTTACCAGGTTTTGAGAGGACAAATCCATTCAGTTTCTCTGAAGACATACATTGCAGGATATTAATGATCCCAGAGTCTGTGCTAAAAGGGTTCAGCTAATTGTGTTTTTCACCAGATTTTACTTTAGAAAAAGTGAGCAATTGGCTTTATGAATATTACAAGAAAGGCAATGAAAATAAGTGATTCGATTCATATAGATAATGATAATTTAGACAAAACAAAAATATTATAAGCACCCTATGTATAACAATATACAGTATTTCAAAATGGATTGCAGTGGTGCCAAATACAGGACTAAAGTACTTCCTAGTTTTGCTAATCAACTGTTTTGTTAATCAACTATTTGTATGCATGTCATATTTATTAGAATAGTAGAATGGAAGGTAGGACATACGCAGAGGAGTAGAAGGCAGCTTGTACTTAAATGCAATGAAAATATAAATATTAATCCATATCAGCACAGTGATAGTTTAATTCTTAAAATCCTTCGGAATACTTGATTGTCTGCGTATTTACTATACTATTGACAAAATGCAAGACTGTTGGAAAAAGTCTTATATTTGAAAGTGAGTAGTTAAGACTGTCTTGTTAATGAAAGAGAGGGAGAATTTTCATTAGTGGATGTAAGATTCTTAAGGGTCACCATGTACTGGCTAGTAATAGTCTTAAAGGTATTTTTAGACAATGGATTTAATAAATGTAGAACAAATGGCCAGGAGTGTAATGACAGACAAGTTCTAGCTAGAAAGCAGATGCGCATTTTGAATGTGTTGCCATAGTAACTAATTAAATTCTCCATCTCTTGCTGTTGTGGGGGTTGGATTAGGTACCTTTTAAAATGCGCTTCAGCTAAATACAAAACAGTTCTGTATTAGACAGAACTTCAGAGGTAAAAGGTCAGTTCTTGTGGTCTATTTTGTTCTTTTATTCTAGTACGCTGATACTGCAGCAATCATACTAACCACTTACAATACTAGGTTCAGAATGAGAACTTGGATTATTAATAATAACCAAGCAAACGGAAGAAAGACTTGATCTTTGTTTTGAATTGCCCTGTCTTGTTCATTATGTTTACGTATTGTATTGTCTTAACCATGTTTTTTGTGGGTTGTTGAGATTGGAGGTACAAGGATGGGTGTGGAGTCAGGTTTTCTGTTTTTTTTAACTGTTGTTTCCCTCCCCCTGTGGTAAAATTTGTAGAACAGGAAGAACCCAGGCTCCTGAGTTAAATAAGAGAGAGAAAGAAAACAAACAAACAAACAAAACTGAACCAAAAACTGAAGGTAGCAAACATTAACAGCAGGTGGAGAGAGAGGTTGAAAGTAGGAATGACAGAAGCAGAAGTATTACTGCATACTCTTATGCCACTGAGATGATTAAATGGGTATTATTAGATTTCCCCCCACCACCACCCCTTTTTTTTTTTTTAGTCTAGTGAGGGAATTGTTGTTTTGGGTTTTTTAGGATACTGCTTAGTCTTTCCAGCTCTGATCATCCATCAGTTACCTAAAAACTTGTTTCAGTTACTCTGCAGTTCTGATTTTCTTTTATAGGTTGTTGGTGTTTCTGCTGTGCTCGGCACAGGCCTGGATGATTTTTTTGCTCAGCTTTCTAAAGCTGTAGATGAATACGAGAGGTAAGGTGATAATCCTTGGTCCTTGACCCAGTGAATACTTGCTGAAGTTACTGATTCATGAGCCCACTCCCTTTGAAGGACTGTTCACTTTTCACAGCCAAAGTATCTAGGGTTTCTAATAAACTTAAGTGCAAGAGTCACCATAAGAAGCAGGAGTCAAAAGGAACTATTCAGTGGTGAATTTTTGTGCTAACTGTTCAGTGAAAAAGTAAAAGCTATCTGCCAGCAAATCTGTGAAGTATTTTTTTTTCCTCTGATTCCATACAGTGATCGAGGTTTGAATAGCTCAGGAAGCTAGCAGATCAATTTGGCAGACCGAATAGATGAGCAAGTTGAAATTCAGTAATTCTGTGAGATATTGCTCCTTACTGGATTACTCCCTGTGAAATACTGCCTGGCTGCTCTATAACATTAGAAAGCAAATCCAATAACTTGGATTACTTGGAAGTACCTAAACCAGACTGTAGATTGTTGTTAGAGGAAAATATCATGCTGGGTTGGATAGCCTGAGGGAGGCTGCTACAGCTGTATGCTCCCAGGTCTGCATGCTGTTTAGTCTCTGCTTATGTGTAAATAGACTCTTTTATTCCCTTATCCCTCTATTTCCTCCCCAAATCTCATAAATCCTTCCCTTTTCCCACCTTTGGTTCCCTTCCCTAAACATCCCATAATAAATCCTGTGCTATCGCCAAATGCTCTTTCCCTGCATCCCATAATGCGCCCCACACCCCTAGGTCTTTCTGTGCTCGCAAGGTGATTCAGAGAGCTCCTGATGAGGCATGCGGATGGGCTTCATGCCTGGACCATGGGGCTGATGGTTCTCCTAGGACATCCCTGGGAGGAGCCAGGGTAGAGTGTCCCTTCCTCCGAGTCCTTCATTTGTATTTCCTGCCTGCCAGCATGCCTTCTGTCTTTCTCTAGGATTGTTGAGATGTTTTTTTGATGGCTTGATGGCTCTCCTGTGATGGGCCTGGGACTATCTGGGCAAGGTATTATTTATGCTTCCCCTTCCCGCCCCTGCCAATGTCTCCACGCTCTTTAGAGGTGCTGAGGAGTTTTACCACATGACCTAACAATTATTCTGGGATACACTGCCTACATAATGAAACACTAGTTAAGGATTTCATGTAAGCCACCGATGTGCACTTGCAGCCCAGAAAGGCAGTCATATCCTGGTCTGCGTCAAAAGAAACATGGCCAGCAGGGCAAGGGAGGTGATTCTCCCTTTCTCCTCTGCTCTCATGGTACCCTGTTTGGAGCACTGTGTTCAGCTCTGGAGCCCACAGTATAAGACAGATGTGGACCTGTTGGAGTGGGTCCAGAGGAAGGCCATGAAAACAATCAGAAGGCTGGAATGCCTCTGCTATGAAGATAGGCTGAGAGAGTTGGGATTCTTCAGCTTGGAGAAGGGAAGACTTCAGGGAGACCTTATTGTGGCCTTTCAGTATATAAAAGGGGGCTTATAAGAGAGACGGAGAGATATTTTTTGATAGGACCTGTAGTGACAGGACAAGGGACAGTGGTTTTAAACTGAAAGAGGGTAGGTTTAGATTGGATGTGGAAGACATTTTTTATGATGAGAGAGGCAAGAGACTGGTGCAGGTTGCCCAGAGCAGCTGTGGATGCCCCATCATTGGAAGTGTTTGAGGGCAAGCTGGACGGGGCTTTGAGCCACCTGGTTTAGTGGAAGATGTCCCTGCCTGTGGCAAGGGAGGTTAGAGCAGATGATCTTTGAAGGTCCCTTCCAACTCAAACCATTCCATGATTCGAAGAAGAGGGTGTCCACATCCACTTTATCCTTACTTCATTAAAGAAATATTTCAAAGGTCCCATAGTGGTACTGTAGCTCCTAAGTCTGGGAACAGCCTTTCTGTATGATACCCCATTGAACTGTCTTAGGAGGCACAAGTAGAATCATAGAATGTTCGCAGTTGGAAGGAACCTCTGGAGATCATCTAGTCCAACCCTCCTGCCCGAGCAGGTCCACCTACAGCAGGTTGCACAGGATGGTGCCCAAGCGGGTTCTGAATGTCTCCAGAGTGGGAGACTCCACCACCCCTCTGGGCAGCCTCTTCCAGTGCTCTGCCACCCTCAAAGGAAAGAAGTTCCTCCTCATGTTTAGATGGAACTTCCTGTATTCAAGTTTGTGCCCGTTACCTCTTGTCCTAACACTGGGCACCATGAAAAAAAGACTGCTCCCCCTCCTCCTGGCACCTTCCCCTTACGTATTTATAAACATTGATGAGATCCCCCCTCAGCCTTCTCTTCACCAGACTAAAAAGACCCAACTCCCTCAGCCTTTCCTCATAAGAAAGATGCTTCAGCCCCCTGATCATCTTCGTAGCCCTTCGTACTGGCAGATAAAGTCATGACTGATTAGAGGAGAGTGATATATCTGCTGATTAGGTATAGCAGTGAAATGACTACCTCAGTCAAGCTGGTTTACTAATCCAACAAGACGGTGTGAGAAAGGTTTGCTATTTTAATGGAGAATATTTGCTTATTTTGCATCCATTGGTTTCAGAATCCAAATCTGGGTAAAAAGTACTGTTAGTCTTCCTGAAATGTCTCTCAAACATGAAAGCCTAGAGAAGACTTATGTTAGGGTAGAAACAAGCCTGCAAGACGATCCTTACATAATATAAATCATGTATTGGTTCAGACTGAATGCACTCTCTATCTTTTCAGAGAATATCGTCCAGAATATGAGCGTCTGAGAAAAACAGTGGTAAGTATTTTTAACTGTTGTATAACTGGGCAGTGCATTCTGGGGACACTTTTATGCACACAATTGCGTCTGTGTTGGGAGGGTCTAACATTTAATTTACTAATCCTGCTCAGTGTGGAAAAACTCTCGTCCTGAAGCTCACCATCTGTCTTATTTCCTAGATTTGGTGGAGCATATCTTCACAAAAACAGAGTTGTTTTGTAAAACAAATGTGGCTCAGTGTCTTAGTGCTAATAATTTATTTGGGCAAATCCTGAGAAAATTATTAGGAAAGATTTTTGTATCTTCCATTCAGAAGGATAGAGAATTTTTAAAAAATTACTTTCTAAAGTGATTTGTTGAGAATATCACTGTATCTTACTGCACCAGTGAAGTGTACTGTTTTGACTTGGTTAATAATGCAGACCGAGTTGCAGTATCAAAATCAGTATCTCTACTCACCTTGAGTTCTGGCTGTCCAGAGGCCAGTTCTCTGCAGGCACAACTTCACTGAGTTTGGCTTCCCAATGCCGCTGAAAATGTTCTTGAAGGCCATCATATTCCAACATAAGTTTGCTTTCCATGTTTATCCAAACGTTCTACCTTAGTTTTAATGTAAGGCCTGCTTATTCACTTCTGCTTTCTGGCTGTGGAACAGACTACTAGTATTGAGTGAGATTACTCTTCTACTGATGTTTTAAATGTATTCAGAATCCACATGTAACTTTGTACCTACAGGAGAAAGCTCAAAATAAGCAAAAGAGAGAGCAGCTGGAACACTTGTGGAAGGACATGGGCAGTGTGTGTGTGCAGGGCAACACACTTGCAGGTACCTTAATAGGAACATTAAGTTTATTGCATAATTTGTCTGAAGACTCTGCCTTGGGAGGTCATATAGTGCTTTTCTGTCTTCACAGCAAAAGTGTGAAAGCAACTTCATGTTAATGAAGAGGAGCGGGGCCTTAGTTCCTGTGGGATGGGTCAGATTTGGCTCTTCTGTGTCAGTCACAGACACGAGAAGGAGAAACCCTGCTGTGTAGATAAAGCAGTGGACGTACTAGAAGTAATGAAATACTTTAGAAAAGGTGAAACAATCATATTAGAATATGAGAAAGCTCTGCTGTTGAATCACAGAATGTTAGGGGTTGGAAGGGACCTCTGGAGATCATCTGGTCCAACCCCCCTGCCAGAGCAGGTCCACTTACAGCAGGTTGCACAGGATGGCGTCCAGGCAGGTTGGGAATGTCTCCAGAGTGGGAGACTCCACCACCTCTCTGGGCAGCCTCTGCCCGTGCTCTGCCACCCTCAAAAGGAAAGAAGTTCCTCCTCATGTTTAGATGGAACTTCCTGTATTCAAGTTTGTGCCCGTTACCTCTTGTCCTGTCACTGGGCACCGCTGAAAAAAGGTTGAACTGTTGGTTGAACTGTTCCCTTATATGAGGTTGAGTATGGTGCTGGTGCATTCTGTCCTGTATCTTTGGAATACATATCTTTGGTATTAATTGCTGTGTTTATGTGCGAATAGAAATTGTCAAGGCATGAGCAGACTTACTTGTTAGCATGCTGGTTTGTGTATAGCCATTTCTGTCCCCTTCAAGGGTCTGATGATGCTTCTGCAATGGGTCCCTCCGAGCTGATCCTGACACGAGGAACTCTTGATGAAGAAGAAGAAGAGAGGGAGAGCGATACTGATGACATTGACCATGAAGGTAAGGAAATGAGGGATCTGATCTGGTCTAAAAGCTGCCTGTCTAGTGAGGAAATACCCTTTGTGTTTCATTAACTGCATTGACTGTGAGGGGAGGCTAGAAAGTCAAGCATTCAGTCACCTAAATATAGGTGTCGGAATCGGTAGCAGAAGCACAGCTGCGATGCTTAGTCCAGTGATAACCACTGTCTAACCTTTGTGAAAGTTGAATTGTAAATTTTCTATTCAAGTAATTATTTTTAATAGGTGTGTAACATGTATAAACCAGACAATTTATGCTTGGAGCATGTGGTGACCTCTGAACCTGATTAATGCACAGTATGTTTCATCATCTTTTTTGACCTTACAGTTTCCATTCCTGGCTCTCTTCCCTTTTCCTGTGACTCCTCGTCTTGGAGCAATCTTCTAAGTTCTTACAGTGTGTGACTTTTATATAGCTCACAGTCTTAATCTTCGTTCTTTCCCTGTTCCGTTGATTTTTAGGATCACATATTTCTTTTGCCTCATAATGAAGTTGGAGATCAAATAGACTTTATGTGTTGCTCTGACTAGCCCGACTCTATCTTTCTTCAGCAACACAAGTAGAACAAGTGCTGAAATAGTGCTGAACTGTGGATTTTTTTTCCCCCCCAGTTACTGAAGAGAGTCATGAGGAACCAGCCTTCAGAAACTTTATGCAAGAGACACGGATGAAATACCAGAGAAGCAGCAACCCAAATGAACAAGACCTTCAGAAGTAGAGGGTTTGGAATCCCTTGTAATGGAGTTAAAAGTAAAGGAACAACATAGTGAAACTTGCATGGAACCATGTGTGAAGTCTCCTATCTGTGAACAGCTTCCTCTGATATATCTTTCTTCCTGCAGTAACTGTTGGTCATGACAGTTGAAAGCGTTGTATCCAACTGCCTGCACGTTCGGTCATCTGCCATGGTGATTTCCTGAAGCTAAAGGAACCAGATAGCTTTTTCTTTTGCTCCAGATTCTTTAGACGTGCCTGTTGAGAGCTTAGATTTTGAGATCTGACAGCATTGTCGTCTAGTGTACTTACTGGTCTCCAAGAGTGCTTTCTGTTCACCTTGTGCAGAGAGGTGCCTGCTGCAGCCAGGACACAAGTGAAATCTCTGCTGCATGAAACGTCATCAATCTCGTGTTTCATATTTTGGTTTTAATTAAATATATTTTATGTACTAACAAACGTGTGTTGGTTAATAGCAGGAGATTTCATTTCACCATTCTAATGTGAGACTTCTTTTCACAGAATTGCAGAATGGTAGGGGTTGGAAGGGACCTTTGGAGATCATCTAGTCCAACACCCCTGCCCAAGCAGGTTCACCTAGAGCAGGTTGGACAGAAATGCATCCAGGTGGCTTTTGAGTATCTCCAGACAAGGAGACTCCACCACCTCTCTGGGCAGCCTGTTCAGTGCTTTCGCACCCTCAAAGTAAAGACGTTTTTCCTCATGTTGAGATGGATTTCCTGTGTTCCAGCTTGTGCCCGTTGCCCCTTGTCCTGTCACTGGGCACCACTGAAAAGAGTTTGGCGGTGTCCTATTGACACCCTCCCTTTAGATAATTATAAGCATTGATAAGATCCTGTCTCAGTCTTCTCTTTTCCAGGCTAAACAGACACAGATCTCTCAGCCTTTCCTCATAAGAGAGGTGATTCATTCCCTCAATCATCTTTGTAGCCCTCCACTGGACTCTCTCCAGCAGTTCCCTGTCCTTGAACTGAGGAGCCCAGCACTGGACACAGGACTCCAGATGTGGCCTCACCAGGGCAGAGTAGACTGGAAGGATGACCTCCCTCGACCTGCTGGCTACAATCTTCTTGATGCACCCCAGGAGACCATTGGCCTTGGCTACAAGGGCACAGTGCTGTCCACCAGGCCTCACAGGTCTCTCTGCAGACCTGCTTTCCAGCAGGTCAGACCCTAACCTGTACCAGTGTATGGGGTTATTCCTCCCTAGGTGCAGGACCCTATGCTTGCCCTTGTTGAATTTCATAAGGTTCCTCTCTGCCCAATTCTCCAGCCTGTCCGGGTCTTGCTGTATGGCAGCATGGCCTTCTGGTGTGTCAGCCACTCCTCACAGTTTTGTGTCATCAGCAAACTTGCTGAGGGTATACTCTGTCCCCTCATCCAGGTCATTGATGAACATGTTGAACAAGACTGGACCCAGTACCAACCCCTGGGGAGCACTGCTAATTACAGACCTCCAACTAGACTCTGTGCTCAATCCTTATCATCTTCCTGACGTTTTGTTTCCACAGCCAGAAATCCTTTGCCCTAGAAAACACAGAAATATGGCTTGCAATAATAATCTGGCAACCAAGCAGCAACAGGAGTAAGTCAATGATGTGGGATGAAACTGCTCCTGTAAGGAGGAACCACGACATATTGCATAACTGAGCAGAGTCACTGGCAGTCAGTAGGGAAAGAGATAATTACATTATTCCTGCTGATATTACTGTGTCAAAAGCCTTGCTGAGGTCAAGGTAGACAGCATCCAGTGCTCTCCCCTTATCCACCCAGACACTCATGCCATCATAGAAGGCTATCAGATTCATCAAGCTTTGGTGAATCCACGTTGACCAATCCCGGTAACCTTTTCTTCTACATGCTTAGAGATGAAATCCACAATGAGCTGTTCCGTCGCCTTTCCAGGGATGGAGGTAAGGCTGACTGGCCTGCAGTTTCCTGGGTCTTCCTTGCCCTTTTTGAAGACTGATGTGACATTAGCCTTCCTCCAGCCCTCAGGCACTCTCTTGTTCTCTGTGACGTGACGTTTCAATGGTCGTGGAGAGTGGCTTTGCAATAAGATCAGCCAGCTCCCTTGGCACGGGTGCATCCCATCAGGGCCCATGGATTTGTGGGCATCAAGTTTGCCTAACTGATCTCTTACCTGATCCTACTTGATCAAGGGAGAGTCTTTCTTACTCCAGGCCCTCTCTGGCCAGGGCCTGGGGTTCCTGAGGGCCAGCCTTAGCAGTAAAGACTGAAGCAATGAAGGCATTCAGTAACTCCACCTTCTCTGCGCCCTCCGTCACCAGGGTACCTACCTCATTCAGTACCAGACCCACATTTTCCCTCATCTTCCTTTTGCTACTGATGTATTTGAAGAAGCCCTTCTTATTGTCCTCAAACCAGGACACCTTGATGCCAGGTCTAATTCCAAGTGGGCCCTAGCCTTCCTCATTGCATCCCTGCATACTCTGACAACACTCCTATACTTCTCCCAAGTGGCCAGTCCCTTTTTCCACATTCTGTAAACTTCCTTCTTCCCTCTGAGTTTTTTCAGAAGCTGCTTGCTCATTCATGCAGGTTTCCTGCCTCCTTTCCCCGATTTCTTGCTCCTAGGGATGCACCAATCTTGAGCTTGGAGGAAGTGCTGCTTATATATTAACTAGCTCTCTTGCATCCCCCTTCCTTCTAGAGCCTTAGCCCATAGGATTCCTCCAAGCAGGTCTTTGAAGAGGCCAAAGTTAGCTCTCCTGAAGTCCACGGTTGTAGTTCTACTTTTTGCCCTGCTTCTTCCACGCAGGATCCTGAACTCCACCATCTGATGGTCACTGCAGGCAAGGCTACCCCCAGCCTTCACATCCCCAAATAGTCCTTCTTTGTTTGTCAGCACAAGGTCCGGTGGTGCACCTGTCCTCGTTAGTTCCTCCACCACCTGTGTCAAGAAGTTATTGTCAATGCTCTGCAGAAACCTCCAGGACTGTGCATGCCGTGCCTGGCTATGTTGCCTTTCCAGCAGATGTCAGGGTGGTTGAAGTCCCCCATGAGAACCAGGGCCTGTGATCATGAGGCTATTTCCACCTGTCTGTCGAAGGCTTCATTGACTTCCTCTTCCTGATTTGGTGGTCTGGGATAAAAGCCCACAACAGTGTCTCCCACATTAGCTGCCTCTTAGCTCCTACCTGTAAGCTCTCAACATGTGGATGCCCCCTCCCTGGAAGTGTTTAAGGCCAGGCTGGATGGGGCTTTGAGCAATCTGCTCTAGTGAGAGGTGTCCCTGCCCATGGCAGGGGGGTTGGAACTTGATGATCTTTAAGGTCCCTTCCAACTCTAACCATTCTATGATTTTATGATTCTATGTCCTTCATCCACCCCTACGCAGAGCTTGATACATTCCAGTTGCACTCTCATGTAGAGAGCAACTCCACCACGTCACCCCACTGCCTGTCTTTCCTAAAAAGTACGTAGCCATGAGCTATCCCACCATGTCTCTGTAATTGCAATGAGATCGTAGCCCTGTAATCGCACACAGATCTCCAGTTCTTCCTGTTTATTCCCTGTATTTTTCTATGCTTAGAGCCCAGCCATGTGGACGCACAGCAAATGCATCTTAATTACATTACATAGATGCAATACAGATGCCTCATAGGAAAATCCTCAGGAAAGAAAGTTCCCAGGAGGGAAAGTAATAAAAAGAATCTGGCTTGATTTGGCTGAGAATCCAAGTATGCATGGCTGTGTACTTGCTGCATATATCTGTAGGTAACAGGAAACAAAGGCATTTCTGTAGACGAGCGCTTACACAGAATCTAGACAAGGACTTGGAGATTGGCTAGGACCAAAGGCACAGATGTTCACCTGCTGTTTACCATTCTGAAGTCTGGAATCTTTGTTTTCTTTCTCTCCACACAATACTGTGGCCTCACTAGAGAGATTTCTCAGTGGGAATCTGGCAGCAGTGGCTGCTAGCGCAAGTTCTATAGGTTTGCGGAAAAACAGTTTCTGTGAATTTTAGAAGTATAGCTGGCAGAGAAGGGAAATTGACAACAGCTGTTACTTGCCAGCTCTGATGTGCTTACTCCTTTATTAATGTAGAGTGTTGAGAGGTATTAGTTGTTTCGCTTAACTAAGTAAGTTTTAATTCGAATAAATTACTTAGGGCTATAATAGGGTATGATTTATGCTGTTTGCTTAGCTTTGCTTAGCATGAGTGGCTAGATTTGCTGAAGCCTTTAGGCTGCAATAGACTTAATTTTTCTAGTGATTTTTCTAGCAGCTGGTACAGTCCTGTGTTTAGTGTTTTAGCATAAGAAAAATGTTGATAACGCACTGATGTTTTGGTAGTGTTTTTCCTAAGTCTAGGACTTCAGTTCCCCATGTTCTGCTAATGAGCGCAGGTGTACAAGAAGCCTAAAGCAGAAGATAAGGAGGCCACAACTATCAGCAGAGACTGCAGATCAACAAGATAAGAGCAGTCAACAGTCTGTCTGGACACAGAAAAGGAATCCAATAAGGTGTTAGAAGACCCAGACAAAAAATCACCATTGGACTAAAAGGCGCATGAACAGCGCGTGAGGAGTGGGTGTAAAGATTGCAAGGGTATGATTGCCCAGGGATTTCTTCGTGTGAGGTCCCTCCCTTTTTGGAGGCACCAATCCCAGGCTGACCTTGCTGCTGTAATATATTAGTTATTTTTATAAAATCTGATGTCTGAGACTGATGCGAGAAACCTAGCATCAAGCCTGAAGAAGGAGGGAGCACACCCAAGAATAAGTGAGCGTGTGTGTGAGTTGTCAAAAGGGGTAACCTGCCAGCCCACTGGGGTTGCCCACTGCAAAGGGACCTTGGTCCTAGCAGTTAGATGGTGCGTGTGCAACTCCTGGAATGTGATGCCCATCTACAAGAAGGGCCGGAAGGAGGATCCAGGAAATTACAGGCATGTCAGTCTAACGTCAGTGCCTGGGAAGGTTATGGAGGTGATCATCCTGAGTGCCATTATGCAGCGCATGCAGGACAACTAGGCAATCAGGCCCAGTCAGCATGAAAGGCAGGTCCTGCTTGACAGATCTGAGCTCCTATGACAAGGTGACCCATTTGGTGGATGAGGGAAAGGCTATGGATGTTGTCTACCTAGACTTCAGTAAAGCTTTTGACACCATTTCCGACAGCGTTCTCCTGGAGAAACTGGCTGCTCATGGCTTGGATGCATACACTCTTCGCTGGGTGAAAAACTGGCTGGATGGCTGGGGGCAAAGCGTGGTGGTGAGTGGAGTTAAACCCAGTTGGTGGTGGGTCACAAGTGGTGTTCCCCACCCTGGTATCGGGGCTGGTTCTTTTTACTATGTTTATCAATGACCTGAACAAGGGAATGGAGTGCACCCTCGGTAAGTTCACAGTGGACACCAAGTTGGGTGGGAGTGTTGATCTGCTGGAGGGTAGGATGCCCTACAGAGGGATGTGGACAGGCTGGATCGATGGACAGAAGCTGAGAGTTCCAACCAAAATAATTCTGCGTGTGTGAATGCTAGCGCTGTGGCTTCTCCTTTAACAGAGCTTTCCGAGAGTACAAGTGTGGGAAAATAAGAGTGGTGAGGACTATTATAAACATGCTCAATTGACTTGCAGCTGGCGTGAAGAAAGAGACATCACAGTAACTGGTGTTTCGTCTTGTGTGTTTGACAAGTATAACATCTGTTTTTAGATGGCATTGGCCCCTACGCAAGCAGCCCATTGCTTCAGGAGCAGCCAACAGACCACCTGTTCCCCACCAGACCAACTAGTGGGGCTCTGGGAACGGCTGCCGCGGTGTCCCAGGGAAAGGGCTGCGATCCCTCAGCTGCTGCACAGACTCTCCCTCTCCTCTCAGTGCGTGACTCAATAAACACGCGACACCTCCTTTGCCCTCCCGACTGCGTTTGCAAAGGCTGTGTCGGAGCCCGGGGCAGGAGGTGACACACGACTGGGGTCTGGTGATGGCCCCGTTTCTGCTGGGCCTCAGCTGTGAGCCAGCCCCAGTGCGGGCCGTGAGGCTGATGGCAACGGCCTCTGCCTTTAAAGGGGCTGACGGGCATTAGAACCTGTTGCGGGCTGTGAGGGGGGGTGAGGTCGATCCCTGGGGTTTTGTGCTTTTGGGGTCTCTGTGTGCCCTGAGTCAGTCAGTCAGTCAAGAGGTGTTGTTAGTCTGTTTCCCATGGCGGGCTCTCTTTTTTGGAAAGTGCTCTGTAACATCTGTGTGCCTCTCTGCGTTTTCCCGAGGCGGGCCTGGCACGGAGGGTTCTGGTTCCTGAGACGTTGGAGATGGAGCGACTGTACGAGTGGGTGCCTGACGCAGCCGCTGACCCCGGAGACGTGGCCCAGGAGGAGAGGGGAGGCGTGTTAGGCTGCTGAGGGAAAGGCCGAGTCTGGGCTATGGCTACTAGGGTGGGGGGAA
>VZSF01004413.1:0-65916 GCA_013398295.1 Chionis minor
GCGGTGGGAGCGGGACGGGGCCGCCGGGAGCGGTGGGAGCGGGACGGGGCTCCCCGGGGGCGGTGGGAGCGGGACGGGGCTCCTCGGGGGCGGTGGGAGTTCGCCGGGAGCGGGACGGGGCTCCCCGGGGGAGAACCCGAGCGCGGCGGAGGAACGCGGGGAAAGGCTGGGAAAGCTGCAGCACAGCCGGGGTTACATCTGGCCGGGGGCAGCAGGGAAGGCTTCCGTCGGTATTCCAGCGGCGGGACGCAGACTAGGGGAAACGTGGGCTCTCTCGGGAAGGGAAGGAAAGGGGAGACCCGGTCACCCGGACATGGACGAGGCTGAGGTGCTCAACAGCTCGCTCTGCCTCTGCTGGAAGGACAGCACACAAGCTTGCAGAAAGCCGGGCGTTGAGACGGGGAGACAAGGGCAGACTCCCGCTGTGCCCGAGTGCCGTGCTGTCACGTTCCTTGGGTTCTTTAGCAACTTGGGGGCTTCAGAGAAGAAATGCAACCGGAGTCAGGCAGAGCCTGTACGGCCGGTCGCTGTAAATGTGGTGGCCTAGTGCTGTTTCTGCCCGTGGTATAAAGAACGGATGGAACGAAACATTTACTTTTGTTTGTCTGTGCCTTGTTTCTGTTAGCCCAGCAGCACCTGGGTCCCCTGTGCTCCGGAGTAACGGGGACCCCTTTCTCCTCTGCCGCAGTCCCCGAGCCAAAGTCGTCGTGTTTGGACTCGGTTGCTCGTTTGCCAGCTCCGCCAGAAAAAGGCATCCGAGCAGGTCAGTGCTGGCCCTGCCGTTAGCAGAAGGTGCCACACAGCTCTGCAGCTGGCTGCAGTAGTTAGCGGCTGTGTGTAGGGCCCTCGTGCTATTTCGGGTGCTAAATGCAGCCCGTGCTCCAGCAATCTCACTTTTCCCCTGGCATGGTTGTTCCTCCTGCCGGCACATCACACCAGGACCCCAGCTCCCGGCCCAGCCTTGCTGGCGCCCTGCGGCAAAGCCTCCTGCTCGGTGGATCCCCAGGGACAGGGAGCCGGGGGATAAGCGGGGCTGTGGGGCTGTCACCTCTGCAAGCACGTGGCACACGGCTGTGCACGTGGCATTTTGGTAGCAGCACTGCTGCCCTCTGACTGCAGGTTTGGCCAGACCCGCGGGAGCCCCCAGCTGCCCCAGGGTTTGGGGTGCAGCTCTCTTGGCTCGGCTCCTCCTGCTGAGCCAGCGCAAGGTAAAGTTCCCGAACTTTGACACTTCCCACGTTCGGCTGTGAAAGCTCCAGCACCAGCACTGCCCCACTGGCAGAAAGTGGCCATACAAGTGCTTTCCAGGCAGAGCTGGCTTACAAACATAATTCCAAACCAATTTTGTTTGGCTCAAATGTAGTTTACCATGAATGCCAGATTTCTTAGAATAATGACATCTGAATCCAGCGAGGGAAAGTCAAGCGGCACTGAGTGGGGAGGGCAGGACGCGTTCCCGGTGCAGCAGGGGGAGCGTTTGCTGTACCCCTCAAGGGCTCCAGCGAGGATGGCTGCAAGCCCCGTGGCACTGCGCCCCCTGCCCAGCCCTGCCGTGGGGCGGCTCCGGGCTGGCCAGGCTCTGCCCGGCACTGCCAGCGTGCCAGACCCTCAGCCCGGGCTGCACCCCTCCCCGCTGCCCGCCACCAGCCGTGTAAAGGTTTTCACATAGAAGAAAAAAAAAAAAAGGGAACTTAAGGTGCCAAATGTTCCAGGTTAAATAAAAGTGGTGCTGTAGCAGGAGCGCAGCCTGCCCTGCTGCGGGCAGCTCCTGCCAGCGCGCTCGGCTGCAGTGCCCAGCTTTGGCCAGGGCTGTCCCCGAGCAGGGTCCGCACGGCTCCCCCGGCAAGGTGGCGTTTCCCACAGGGCATTTGGCCAAACTTGGTGACTCTGCTCCCTAATGCAGCATGGCTCATAGCTGGACAATCAGCCCAAGCCCCAGGAGGGTTACACTGCATGCACCTTTTCAGCCGCTTCTGTAAACCAGAAACTACGTTTTTCCCTTCACTGCCCAGACCAGTCTCTCCAGCTCCTCAAGTTGGCACAATTCAGCATGTCGGAGGGTCAAAGGCTGGCTGGGGAAGTCAGAAAACCCCACGGTGTGGTGGTGACTAGAACCCAAGGGAGGAGCGCGGCGTTGTGTGTGGAGGCAGAGGGTGGGAGATGGGCTGAGCCCGCCGGGGCTGACGGGGGCAACGTGCCGTGGGGCCAGTGTCCCCTCCCCACCCTTCTGGGCGCTGGCGGGCAAGGGACCCCGCGCTGCGACCTGCTGTGTGCAAACAGGCCGCACCGATACAGCGCAGATAAACCCCAAATGAACCCTCTCCCGCCTGTGCAGCTTCTGCCCGCAGTTCTGCTTTTGTGACAGCAGCCCCTGAGCAAGGCTGCAGTGGGATGGCTCTGTGTGGGCTGTTAGTTGTATAAAATACCCCCATAATACACGTCTCGTACAATCACTCCCCACAGCACTTTGCCAGCTGTTGTTTGGAATTGTACTAGTCATATGCAGAGCCTGAAAATGAGGGAAGACATGAAGTTGCTTCAGTTAGTCAATTAATTATTTTTTCCTGGGAGGAATAGGTCTTCATTAACAACGTATGTTTCAAGAAGTCCAAGACACGGATTTCTTTTGCTCCCCCAAAGCTACACAGCCTTTTTTTCAACCTCCACGTTCCAGGAAGAGGAGCAGGAAGGGGCTTTCGCTGCTCTTGGCTGCTGCATGGAAACTTCACCCTGGAGCCTTCCTCCTCCTCTTCCTCCTGCTCCTGCTCACAGAAGAGCAGCCCAGCCGGGTGGGAGGGAGGTGGGAGAGACCCAGCTTGGGCTCTGCCACCCGGAGCCCCCGAACTGGTGCGTTCTGGGGCTCTTTCCTCACACAGCTGCAGGAGTGCAGAGCGCTGTGGTGTGTCTCTAAAGTACAACATGTATTTTATATAAAATGTTAAATTTTGTTGGATTTATACAAAGCAATGTGCATAAAATACATATTGCACTCTTACAAGTGTATTTTTTTGTACAATACAAATGGCAGCTGAGTGTAATTAGGGCTGGTGAATAAGCCCAGTACAGAAGAGAAGTTAAATGCAAGGTCATGATACACATCAGTGAAAAACTCTGCGTATCACCACAATTATTTTAAAATAGGAGAAATAAACATGGTTCAGATACTAAAAATACCACTTCCCCACCCCTTCCCTTTATTGTGATCTACTTTAAGATTAGCTAATATTAACCCTATTAATATCTGGGATTTAAAGAGGTACTCTGGCTTTTCTCTGAAGACACAGCAAATAAATCAGGTGGTATTTAAGCATCCGGAAGCTGCTTTAAAATTTCCCATGTGGCTGATAAATAATACTGGCTTCTCATTTACCTGCTTTTAAATATTTTTTTCATTCAGGCAACTGCTGCTGCACTGAAGGATTAAAGGGGGATGAATAAACGGAGCGGTTCTTCTTCCACGCTGCAGGGAAGCTTCAAAGAACGGCTAAGAGAGCAATAAAGGCTTAAACCTCCCAAAATGCCCCTGCCGGTGTGGCTGCGCGGGTGAGTTGGTGTGGCCGGGGCGGGCATCGGTGTCTTTGCAAAGGCAGCGCAGATTAATTAATAGCTAACGCCGCCTCAGCACTTTCACCAGGAGCGGGTTTGCGTAAGCCGTGCCCAGCAGCCCAGGCTGAAGGAAGCACGGGTGTAAAACACAACTCTTCTTGGTTTTGTTGGGGTGGTTGGGGTTTTTTCAGCTTTGCTGGTGGTGGGACCCGCTCCAGCTGCAGGGCCAGGGTGCTGCTGGGGGAGCCGGGCGATGGCTGGGACCCCCGCGGCTCCCCCTGACCCCAGACCCTGCCCGCCCCACTGTCCCCACAGCTCGGCACGGGGCAGGCACCGCCGCACTGCGGGGACGGGGACGTGGCTGCTTCGCACCCCGCACCAGGGGCCGAGGGCGAGCGGGGGTCCCTGCAGGGCTCTGCCCAGGGCCACGCTCCCGCACGAGGGGGACGCCGGAGCTGCAGCAGAGGCAGGGAAGGAGGGCAGGTCACAGTCCTTATCCGGCCCGAAACGTGCTCTCCCTCCAGGGAGGGAAAAAAGGTACAGCAAGGCAAAAATATTTCAAAGAAAAAGACATTTCAAAAATGTCATATAACTGTTAGTTAAAATAGTCTTAATGTAATTTAATGTTTTGAAGAGTTTCATCCCAGTTTGTGAATATTGCACAGATTCATTTTGTTTCTATGCACAGTTTTCTAAACCTTGATTATTTTGAGGCCAGAGACTTGGCAAAGCTCTCCCTGCCCCGTGAGCTGGCATCTACAGCTGCGTCGTCTCCCTGAGCTCACCCCGAAGGAACGCCTGTGCTGCAGCTCCCTCGGCGGCAGCCCCAGCGGCGGGGTGTCCCGCACGGCGTCCTGGTGTCACACTCTCCTGGCTGCCGAGGCAGGTTTGCGGTACCACCGGCTGCTGGGAGCCCTCGGCCGGGGGGTCCAGGGGGGCCAGGGGCTCAGCACAGCGGGACGGGAGGGAACAAACCAGCCCAGCTTCCTGGGCTCGCCCTGAGATGGAGCCTTGGAAACTCTTCTACCCAGTGGTTTAACCCCAGCCAGCAACTAGGACCACGCTCGCCTCCCCCAGCTCCCTTCACCAGTGGGGTAGGAACAGAAGGGAGGAAAATGAGCAAAAAACTTGTGAGTTGAGATAAAGACAGTTTAATAGAACAGTAACAGAAAATAATAATAACAACAACAATAACAATAACAACACCACCACCACTAATAATAATAATGAGAATAATAATAATGGTGAAAGACTAGACAACGCAAGGTGCTGCAATACAGTTGCTCTCACCACCCGATGACGAGCTGCCCAGCCCATCCCAAGCAGCAATCCCAGATCCTTGTCCCCGGCCGAGCCCCATTTAGGTACGGAGCACAGCGCCCATGGTATGGAATAGTCCTTCGGGCAGCGTCTCGTGGCCAGGCTCCCTCTCAGCTCCTGCGGGCACCTGAAAAAGTCCTTGATTTACTCTAGGCATTACTTAGCAACAACTACAGTACGTGTTATCGGCAGTATTCTCATACTAAATCCAGAACACAGCAGCTACTAGGAAGAAAATTAGCTCTATTCCCAGCTGAAACCAGGACAAGGGGCTAATGCAATTAATGACTATGCTAAGCAGCACCAATGTGACTGGGCCTTAAACGGAATTTGCCAACAGGGAACACCTTAATCAACAGTTCCAAGAATACTAGAAAACCAAAACTATTTGCCAAGTTATGGTTTTGGGGTGGGTGTGGGTGTGAGTGTGTTTGTGGTGGGGTTTGTTTGTTTTTTGGCTGTTTGTTGGGCTTGGTGGTGTTTCTTTTTTTTTTAAACTGTATAATACTTCAGCAAAAAGTTAGACCCTAATGAACAGACAATGGGATGCTTTCTTTCCTCCTCCGCTCTCTTGCAAGTGGGAATTTCATTGTCTCTGCGCACACCTGCCACTGTATTGTGTTTTATACGGGTGAGGGGGAACTGGGGAGGCTGAGATCAGCCCCCCCGTGCTTGGGCATCCTCAGAGCGTTTGATCCCTGCAGCCAGCGCTGGCTGCTCTGCAGAGTCCCAGCAGGGCTGTGAGAATGGGCGGCGCTTGCTAGACGGAGCACGAGGTCATTCGGCACGGCGTATCCCTGGGGTCGGCTGTCCCGGCCGTGTCCCTTCCCAGTGCCCGGATTCCCCAGCCCTTGCTGGCTGGGCCATGTGAGCAGCAGAAAAGGCCTTGANCTTCAGCAAAAAGTTAGACCCTAATGAACAGACAATGGGATGCTTTCTTTCCTCCTCCGCTCTCTTGCAAGTGGGAATTTCATTGTCTCTGCGCACACCTGCCACTGTATTGTGTTTTATACGGGTGAGGGGGAACTGGGGAGGCTGAGATCAGCCCCCCCGTGCTTGGGCATCCTCAGAGCGTTTGATCCCTGCAGCCAGCGCTGGCTGCTCTGCAGAGTCCCAGCAGGGCTGTGAGAATGGGCGGCGCTTGCTAGACGGAGCACGAGGTCATTCGGCACGGCGTATCCCTGGGGTCGGCTGTCCCGGCCGTGTCCCTTCCCAGTGCCCGGATTCCCCAGCCCTTGCTGGCTGGGCCATGTGAGCAGCAGAAAAGGCCTTGAGTGCTCAGCCACAGCCAAAACCACCGGTTCACTACCAACATCATCCGCAGCCCAAACCCAAAAGGCAGCACTGCATCAGCTGCCAGCGAGAAAGATTCACTCCACCCCAGCTGAAACCATGACAGTCTGGTACTGTCACACACCAGATTTCATTTCAATCGCTATCGACAGACAGAACTAAGCCTTCCCTTGGGGTGTTTTTTACTGTTTTCTGCTCTGGATAAATAAGTTGTTCACTGTGGCTTCAGCCTCGCCTGCCAGAGACGCTGACATTGCAATTTTCACGGTCTCATTTTGTGCCTCACCAAGCATTTCCAACTCAGAAAGTCTATTTTAGGAACCTAATCAAAAGCATATACATTCCAATCAATCATGAATCCATATTTAGGTGCTGGTAGTTAAAAGATATTTACTTCTCGTTCCATGCAGAGTCCTATAAAACCATGCGACGGGAGGCTGGTAATACTGTTAGCATTTTTGCTTACAGCGTAAGATTTTTTTTCTGCTACCTTACAGGTATAAAACTTTTCTAAAGGTAAAAAAGATCATTTCTGGAGGTGTCTTTCACTCTGTTCCTCTCTCTGCCAACATCGTCACTGCTTTACCTCCTCAATGCCAGCTCGGCCAGATTCTCCACTAATGTCAGCATTTACCTTTGGAGCCAGAGGATGAGGGGGAACAGTTTTACACTGGCAGAGGGGAGATTTAGCTGAGATATTGGGCAGAAATTGCTGGCTGTGAGGGTGGGGAGCCCCTGGCCGGGGTTGCCCAGCGCAGCTGTGGCTGCCCCATCCCTGGAGGTTCAAGGCCAGGTTGGTCGGGGCTGGGAGCAGCCTGGTGTGGTGGGAGGTGTCCCTGCCCAGGGCAGGGGGTGGCACTGGGGGGGCTTTAAGGTCCCTCCCAACCCAAACCATTCTGTGGTTCTATGATCTGTCTGACAAAAGGCAGGAAATGCCAGGACCCACATCCAAGTCTTCCCCAGGCTGTGCCAGGAGCTGCCGGCACGCGCTGCGCAATGCCTGCCTTGGGAAGCGCAGGCAGGACCAACAGCCCTGCGTGGGTGCGAAGGCAGGGGGTAGCAGTGCCCACCCAACGGCTGTCCCTGCTGCTCTCACGACGTCGGGTGCTCCCCGTGTCCCTGCCGCAGCCGATGCCTGAGCTGCAGCCGAGGAAACACGGTGTCGGTGGCCGTGGGGGCAAGGAGGGGCTCCCGGCTTTGCTGCACGGGGCTGGCACGCTCTCTGTGCGCGCTGCCTGGTGCCCCCGGCACCCCCTGGAGGGAGCCAGCTGTTCCTCAGGAATACCAAGCTGCTGTTAGCTAATTGCAAACGATGGAGAAATAAAGCTCCAGTGGCGATGTCTCTGCCAGCAGCCAGGAGCCCCGTGGCGTGGGCCGGAGCTGGGACCTGCTGGCAGCATTACGGAGAGGGAAATAGCTTCCTTAATGCGCTGGGAGCTTGCACGAGCCCACATGTTTTCCAGCACAAATAGTCATGTGGGTCCGTGTGCTGAGGATGTGCAAACGCGCTGCACTGCTGCGCGCGGGGATTATACCAGATGCTTTTTAATCCCACGGTACGTTTGATGCTGGGTGTGCTGGCAGCAAGGGCAGCCCTCGCCCTTTCCAGGGTGGATGGGGAAGCAGAGGGAGGGAACGCTCCTGCTGCAGCAGCAAAGCCGGCGCTGCGACCCGTCTCCTGCGGCACCAAGTAAAACTACATCTCCCGGGGTTTGGTCCCGGTTGTTCGCAACAGGCACTGTGTGTACTACAGCCAACTTGTTATTCCTTTCCGAGAGATGGGATACTCGAGTGACAAAAAGTACATTGCGTTGGAAGCAAAGACAGGTTTGATTTCTATATTCATCTTTCAAAACTCTTCAGGTTTATATTTAATACACAAAACATTTATATAGAGTACATTTGTTCAAGACAAAGCTGAATTGTGTTTCTTTTTCAAGGCTAGAAAGCTACTAAGGTAATTTTCTTTTTAAAAATTCATCTGTAAAAACTGCTAAACAATTTTTCAGGATAATTAGAACACTTATTTGATAAGTAGAGCATAAAACATACAGCAGTGCTATTGTAAGGCTAGGACCTTCACAGTCTTCCTTTATCTGAGGAATATCCAGTGCTGTTTTATTACACTATTTCCTGCTAGTACAGGTATTAAAGAAAGCAGTTACTGAGTAAGACAGATACTTTAAAAAAAAACCAAGCAAAACCAAAAAACCCAAATATTTGCACTGTTCCAGCCATCCCGTTTGGTTTCCACGTGCTTCCCCTGAGCTGTGCTGGAGAGAGCGAGCAGCCGGAGCGCTGCGGCCCCGGCACGGGCAGGGTTTCACGAGCTGCCTTGGACCTCACAGAGTCGGGTCCCTGCGCCTCCGCTCAGCCCAACGCGTCCCATGGGACAAGGGAGCGCAATGAAGGGGACGGGGAGCAGGTGGCCCCCAGCACCTCCTGCGTGCAAAGGGTGACCGTAAGCCCGCGCTATGAAGACGCTGCGGCAGGAAGAAACGAGAGGCGACCGGCGCGAGACACCGCGCGGCAGAGGCGGCGCCAGCCCGGTGGCTTGGGCAAGGCCAGGCAGCATGCGGGAGGTCGGGCACGCCGGCCCTCCTGGGCTGGGCTGGGAGAGGGATCCCAGGGCAGCCCTGGCGCCCCATGGGGCTCTGAGCTCAGGCGACAGCACTGAAAGGAGAGGTCGGTTGGGAGGAGACTGGTGTTCCTGCCGGAGAAGCCGAGAAGCACTGCAGTGCGGGCGCTGCGGGGCAGCACAACGCCGATGGCAATCATGCCCAAAAACTCACATAGCTCCTGTTCTGCTACGCCCCTGGATCGCGCCTGCTGAACGTGCGCTGGGCATCCTGGAGCAACACTTCGACTCACAGATTCTCATTTAACCAGGCGATATATCTGTTCATCAGCCGGTGCCCTACAGCCAGCTCGGCCGGGCTGGAGACAAACATCAGCGCCCCGTGAAAGGCGTCCTTGGCGTGGTCGTGCGTGACGGGGATGCCGGCCGCCCGCAGCCGCCCCACGTACATGACTCCATCATCGCGCAGGACGTCGTGCTCGCAGGTGAGGACGTAGGTGAGGGGCAGGCGGCGCAGCTGGGCATCGCTCGCCAGCAGCGGGGCCGCCCGGGCGTCCAGAAACCCCGGGTACTTCTGAGCAAGCTCGGGGCTCCCGGAGGCGGGACTGGTGTAAACATGGCCTTTCCTCATCTCCTCCGGCAGCAAAGTGCTCCAGTTTACAAACTGAAACAAGTGGCTCGACTCCACCGGGACGTGCCTGTTGGAGGCCATGGCTTCCCGGAGGGAGGCATCGGAAGTGAAATACTCGCTCCAGAACCTGACCATAAGCGACTTGGATAAAATGGGCTTGTTTTCATTTTCTCGGTAAGATGGCAAATTCAGGTCAAGGGGTTGAAGAGCGGGGTAAAGCAAAGCCTGGGCTTTCAGTTTAATTTTGACTTCAGAGTCCTCTAACAGCTGTGGAGGAAAAAAGAAATAATTATAAAAAGTTGTTAGAAAGCGTTGGTTCTCTCGTGCTGACAGAAGACCTTAAAAGTAAGGAATTAATACACACTTGTTACAACGTAAGCAAAATAAGCTTATCGATAAAACCAGGATAGGTTCATTTAAAGAAATTTTAAATTCATAGTCGGGCCACTTAAAACAGCATGTTGTATTCAAAATTCTCCAAAATCAAATGTATATTTAATTTTATTTCTTATGCTGAAGGACAACAATATTTGGGAAATACTCTTTTTGGAGCACCGAGCCTTCCCAAGGCATTTATGCTTTCCTAGCATAAATGTAGTTTCCTAGCATAAAGCAGTAACAGATGCTTTTCTATACGTATAGAAATTTCTGTTCCTATAGCTTAAGAATTGCACGTTTCTGAGGCTCCTTTAATCATTTCACACACAATTTAGAGTTTATCCAACTGCTGGGGTTTTCAACCCAGAGATGTTACAACTTAAGCAACTATGATTCTGTGCATTTTAGACATGTGAAAAATAAAATGTGATTAATTGAACACAGGCATTTCTTATACACCATCCTTTTCCCCTCTTCACTAATAAATTTCTGCCTTCACCCTCATCTTCTGCCTTCCGTGTCTGCAGCAAATGCACAGCCTTTCCCTGTGAGGTTCATTAGGATCCAAATAGCTCCTGAAGAGAGCAACAACACTGCACTGACTTTATTAAATAAACCCAAGCGAGCGGCGCAAAAGGCACCGAACTGTGTGTGCCCAAGTGACACACTGCAACATTTAGTCTGCCTTTCTTTTTTTCCTGCTATTTACATCTATACGAGTCAAATTGCTAAAATTCCTTTTTCAAACAACATACCTAAACCAGTCACAATGTGCTTAACGATAGAGTGATGTATGCTGTAATTACAGGGCAGAGAGCCTTTTTTTAGGGTGTAAAGGTTTGGAGGACACCATGGCTTCAGAGCTACTCCGATGCCATGAAATGCCTCAAGTCCACCAGCTCACGCGGGTGCTCAGAGCCCTTGGTGACGGTCCTGCACTGCCTGACGGCCGCGGACCACGAGAGGCATTTGGGAGAGGTGCTTGCTTTGAGCAGAGGCTTGTGTTAGTCTTTTCGAAGTGTTCTTGAAATGACAAAAACACCCCAACTGTTTGAACCAGCAAACCAGCCTTTTGCTTTTCACCTGTTGTGCCACAGCTGCAGCTAGGTTGCCACCCGCACTGTCTCCCGCAACACCGATCCGGTCTGGGTCTACCCCGTACTGGGAGAGGACGCTGCTCTGGAGGAAGAACTTCGTTACCGCATACACATCTTCAAACTGGACGGGAAAATGGTGTTTAGGTGCCAGCCTGTAACTGTCGGAGCAAGCAGAAGTGGGTTACTTCCTGCTGTTCGTACAGAAAGCCTTGCTCACATCTGCCCCAGCTGGTGAAGGTTTATTGTTTTCTGTGCCCAGAGAAATGGGAACTGTCTGTCTGTCCTGGAAGATCAAAGATTTCATCAGCCGCCCAGCTCCATAAACCAACATCCAAAGTAACCACCAACTGCAATTCAGCCACTGCGACCTTGACAGCTTGCGTTTACAAATACTTAAAGCTAGTGGGAAAGCACGCGATCAAAAAATTAGAGTAATTGAAATAGATTAATTTATTCCAAACCCTCATCCCATCTAGAAGGAGAATGTCCCTTACTTGACTGATACCACGACAGCATTTAACACGTTTGAAGTCCACCTTGTCAGACGGTCGTAGGATTTCATGCCTGAAACGAAACGAGTCACTTAGGACACACTGCGGTACGTTTGAGAACAGACACACAGACATCAGCGTGTTCCTCTTTGCAGAAGCTTTCAGGTGATTTCCAAAACCTTCACCTGGTTCTAACAGCAGTTCCCTGACCCCCTTTGTGGCAACTCCCTTAAACAAAAGGCAGCGCCGAGCGCGCTGAGATCTTCCCTACGGCCCCGGCAGCAACAGAAGGGCTCACCGACGTCTCCGACGCACCATCCTCCCCCGTGGAAGTAGATCACGGCCCTTCTCAGCCCGCCAGCCGCCCTCCTGGGAAGGTACAGCCGGACGGCAACCTTGCTGAACTCGGTGTCCGTCACGGTGACGTTTTCATCGGAGGTGGGTGCGACGTACTCGGCCGTCGTGATCACCATCAGCGCTTCCATGTAGTGCATCAGCCCCAGCCGATCGGCAACCTCAGCCTAAAGCCGAGACAAGGGAAAAGGGTGCGTTAACCACGGCCTTGGTTGCTCTCAGAGCTAAAGGTCCACAAAGCCTGTGAGGGTGCTGCAGGAGTCGCTAAGCCAAACGCTGCCGGCCCGGAGGAGTCACTGCCTCGCGCCGTCCCCCCGTCCAGCCGAGCTGCTCAACCCCCTGCTCTCCCATCGCTCCGAGCGGGCTCGGCGGCTGCAGGGCAGCCCGGGGGATGCCGCGGCTTCTCGCTGCGGCGGCAGGGACTGGAGGCACAGGCGCAGAGGGTGACAGGGACTCGGCAGAGGGTGTGCAAGAAAGCAGAACCAGCTGACAGCGCCGGACACCCCGCGGCAGGGTCTGCTCGGCGAGTCAGACCTCCGCCTCTTCCCAGGCAGCTGCCACGAAACCAAGAGCTGCTCCTGTGACGAACTCCGGGAGCAAACGCAGCCGGTACCTGCAGGATGCCAAGGACACTGGCCGCACAAACACGAGGATATAGCAATTTGGCTTCAAGCTGCACAATAATTTCTAATGATCGGTTCCACCCCTGTAGCCAAAGAGCATTGTTTATACCCCTACATTATTAAAAGGAAATATTTCCTCTACTTTGAGATGTTAAAAAGGCAGAAGTATATTTTTCCACTTTACCACCGTCCAGCCCTGTTCCATTTTTTCAGTTTGCCTGTAACAATTCCATTAGCTACACAGCCCTATGTTCCTCTGGCTAATGTAAAGTGCTCCTGCTGCGGCAGGGCAAGAGCCGCCTCGCGTGTTTATTCTCTGTTCCACGTGGTCAGCAGAGGAGGTAAAACTTCATCACGCCACATGTGGCACTACCCCTTCCGAAGCTATTCCCTGCCCCATCGTCCTCGCGGAGGATCCGGCTTTGTCTGAGTCGCACAAATTCTTTCCTTACATGGGGTTCATATTTCACAATAAAAAGGGAAAAAGACCTACCTAGCTAAACACAAAATTAGCCACATTAGTCTGTGGGCAGAGGTTGGTCTCAGCCACGTGAAACGCAGCGACGCGAGGAGCCCCTGCCGTGTAGCCTCCCTGGGCACAGTACGCCGCCGCGGTGGCTGCTGCAGCTGCTTGCAGCTGGGCGGTTAAAATAGCAGGGACTGCTTCAGGGTTTGGGAGCTTTATACGGTCTCATTCCTAACAATATATTAAAGAATAGCTTGCTGGGCGGGGGGAGTAGTTGGTTTGTTTTTTAGATGAAAGAGCAGTATGAAGAACACAACTTCAAATTGGCTTGAAAGCCATTTGCTTTCTGACTTGCTGAAATTGAATTAAGAACTCAGATTTCTGGTTCATTCCAAGTGAAACTGGAAGAAATTTCTAATCTGCATCTGTATTTTCAGTTTAATGTGCACCACTCTTGAGCATATTCTAGTTAAACACCTGAAAAATAAAGATCTGGCACTATGATAAGAAAAGCACTTGTCTAAATTTCAGGCCACAACGAGTCTCCTAACTGCCTCATCACATCGCAACAGAAGGGATTAAGTAATAAAACCAAGTTCTGCCTTACATGTTATCTGAAGGTGTAAAACAGATGGAAGTCAAAGCAGGTTTGAGTTTAATAAGAAATTAAACAGCGTAGCCTGGAGAACCTGTCGGAAGTTTAGCTTTCCGAGAGATGCTGTATATCTTCCCAGGAAGAATGTAGAACCAACACAAAAAACCCCCACACTTTCATCGACCACCTCTTGGAAGGTAAAACGACTGGCATTCAGGGTTCGATGTTGTAAATTATACAATCTGACCCTGCTTGGTTTGCTCTTTGAAATTTTCTTAAATTATATTTAGAGTAACTATTTAATCATCTTCTACCTCTAAGCTACTTTTTCAGAAGTTAGAAGAAAAGAGACCACAGCCAGGACCTCACTGGCTCACAGGACCCTCGGCAGCGGCTGCCACCCGCCGGAGTCACCGCGCCAAGGGCTGGGGCCGGGCGCTGCCGGGAGCTCCGCCAAACCCTGCGGTTTGGGACTGAGGAGAAGACAACGGGCAGGAACTGGCACGCTGCGCAGAAGGAAAACGTGGGTCCTTGTCATAAGCTCAATGAAGACAAATACATACACATGCCAAAACTGCCTATTTTTATCCACAGTATTACACAGTTTACATAAATATTTCTCAGCTGTTGCATTTTCCCTGAGGATTAGCATCTTGAAAAAATAAATATAGGTCAAAGTGAGTCCTGCTGTAATTCCGCTGAGCCTGTGAGACTCCCCCACGTTGGGAGGAATTCCCTCAGCTTCAGGACTGAGGCTTTTCAACACTCTCAGAGCTGGTTTTGCCACAAGTGGACACTTTATATTGTGGAAAACCACCGGTCTGCTGCCTGTGGTTTCAAGGCCATTATCGTATAAACCCAAAAGGAAATCATATCCTCATCTGAAAACTCTCATTGTCCCCGACTGGGATCACTGCGTATTACGGGCTTAGAGGAAAACCAGTTCCCTCAGGGTTCTGTGTTCCTCGTGCTTTGGAAGGCGTTTTCCACAGTCCCTCTCTCCATCTTCCACAAGGGGAGGAGCACGGCAGCAAGGACAAACCCCCCGAAACTCCTTTCTGCGGAGGGATCTGTGCCCCGGCAGGCGGAGCGCCCGGCACTGCTCCCGGCGCTGCTCCCGGCAGCCCGGTTCCCTGACGGGGCGACAGGCTCCCTCCCGGTGCACCTTCCCTCAGCCGAACACGGGCGGTTCGCAAGGGGGCTGGGAAGGGCTTGAATCCCCCTTTTCCTGCTCCTGAGGAGCCAGGCCAAGGATGGAGGAAGCTTTGGGAGGATTTCACACAACTGCAGACAGGGAAACACTCCGCTAGGAAGAAAGACGTTGTATTGCCTTGTAGACTGTCTTCACGCGTTCTGTCTCGGACTGTGCCCACATGGTACTTCCAGAAAATACTTGCGGAATTTGGTGTTAAAGCACCACAGAAAGTGGCTGGTTTCTTCTTAGAGGCTATTCCCAACCAGACAGCATGTAGACGTGAGGCATTAGAACACAGGCATGCGAATGGATGCGTTCCCAGCCTCCCGTCGGCAATGAGACGGGTCCGCGGGGACCCTTCGGCACGCCACCGGCCAGGCGCACCAGTGTGGCCAGGTGCACCAGCGAAACCAGGCACAGCTGTGGTGGCCCCCGGCTAACCCAGGGCAGGACATAAGCCCGAGCCTCCCACCGGCCTCTGGAGCCCCTCGGCACTCACTGCTCTGCCTGGCCGAGACTTGGAAAACAGCCTGGGACTGACATGGGTTTTATTCCGACCAATTACTCATCCAAGCCAGGAAACCTGAAATTGGAGAAAATCTTGCACAATTTGGCTCGGAAGCTGGAGAGCTCCCCAGGAGCTGTTAAAGTGGAGAAGATGGAGGAGAACAGAGATTTGCCGTTCCGTGGCATGTCCATTCGGGAGCTTGGAGAGGACCCTGCTGCTCAGGAGCATCTGATGGTGGCAGTACTATTTCCCTTTTTTCAAATCAACATCAGGGAGGCAGAAAGACTAAATTTCCCCTCCGCAAATCGAGACCTACTATTAAGTGATTCGAAGTTGTTAGCCTGTAATCGGATGACCATTCAGAATGTATGTAGGACACTTTAGAGCCATCTCAAATCTAGCTGGCACCAGTGCCACTGCATGGTGGGGGGGGGGGGGGGGGTATCTCCACCACAGCCCCTTGGGACTACGGTTCTGCATCAGGCTGGAGCACGGTTACAAAACACGCTGCTGGGAACGGAGTGAGGCTTATCAGGCAGCCCACGCGCCTGCCACGAAAGACACCAGCTCCGTGGTAGAGCGAAAACACACGAAGCCCCAACACCGAAAGGAAACTCTTCCGCTCGCCAAGCTGTGCTGAAGGCTCCAGGTCGAGCGGGGGAAACGTGAGGTGTCCCTGGGGACATGAGTTACCTCTGCACGTCCCCTGCTTGGCAGGCTCCCTCCGAAAGGAAGTTCAAGAGGGGAAGAAGCAAGGCAGCACATCAAAAGTGCCGACTACAGTTTCTTTCTCACTATTTTTTCATCTCCCACCACTCAGACCTCAAACCACAAGATCAAAACAGACAAGGAAGCAGCAAAGGGTCCATGAGTAAACACAGACACACCATCCTCCCCCTCCTCCTCCTGCTGCCTGAACGGACCCTGCAAGAGGTCCCCGCTGCCACCACCAGCTGCCTGACCCAGGGGTGGCTCTGGAGGGGGACAGCGGCTCGCAGATGCTGGCCAGAAGTGTGGCGGTTGGCAGACAACCCAAGAAAACACCCACCTTTACCTCCACCAGAAAAATCCTAAAAGCGGTGGCTCCTGCAGACTTGTGGAAATCGTACCCACCACTTTTCAACCGACACAACAGAAAAGGCAAAATCCCAGACCCATGTACGCGGGAGCGAACAGCCGGGTGCTTGTGCCTGCAGCGGCCAAGCCTTTCAGCAGCATCGCTCAAGCAAAACCAGAAACCTCTCTCTGCCGGCTCCAGAGACCCCCCGCTCAGTATATCTTAGGGTGGAGAAAAAAGCACTCTTGAAATGTTTGTAGCCACCCAGAAAGATGCCTGCGACACTCAGCCCCTCCTCCTCCCCCCAAACCTTCATCTTTGACCTTGTTTTTGGACTTCGGTTATGCTGCTGTAGCCACCATGGCATGCTAAGCACAGGCTGGAATCAGAACGGCTCCCGGTGAGCTGTTTAAGAGGTGGGAACTGCGGCACTGGTATTTATGCGTGGTGTGCAGCCTCACGGATTAGTCACGTATGTCTGGAACGGCTGCACAACATGACTGAAGGGAAGCAGAAGCCAGGCAAGTAGTATGTATAAAAATAGCTTGGAGCGACATAAGGACACATTGTCAGTAAATAGTGCCTTATAACTACATAAGGACACATTGTCAGTAAATAGTGCCTTATAACTACATAAGGACACATTGTCAGTAAATATTGCCTTATAACTACATAAGGACACGTTGTCAGTAAATAGTGCCTTATAACTACACGCAGGGTATAACACCACTGCCTCCCAGTCTGTGGCATATGGTTCTGTGCTGCTTAGCTAGATACCATTTTTTGGTAGGCAAGATTACTGTGGTATTAAAAAAAAGTGTTTTATATATATATATACACACAGCTTTAATTCTATGTGCACTAGCGTTATCACCTCTACAATTAGCTTTATGTAGTTTTTAGGCTTATTCTGTTGGTAGATTTCTATGAAACCATGAAAAACAATGATACTTAACAAGTGCTCTAGTTTCCCCTTCTCTGACACCCAATATAACACTTTTGAGGAAGCTCAATATACAGGTTCAGAGAAACAGGAAAAAGGCAAGGAGCAGCACTTCGGCTATAAAGGATCATAAAGCAAAATTAACTTGTTTGTACTTATCTATCCGTAATCACATCCCATGCTACATTTCCAGTTGCCACGAATGTCCTTTCATCGAGACTGCACAATTAAATTTTTTATAAGTTTCTTTATAGTCATAGTTACAGTAAGTTTAGTGCTTAATTTCAGGTGCCACTGTCCTTCACTTAGTATACCACTGTGTATGTGCCAGGCGTGCCCGTCAGACGAGTACCTGCTGCCATACCTGCATTAGCTGCAGAGGCACCGGGAACGCGCTCTGCTCCCCAGGCAGCCCCGCAGCGAGCCCAGCGCCAGACTCACCAGGTGCCCGACGGCCCTGAAGCTCGCCGAGACGAGCATCACTTTCCAGGGCTCCTCCAAGTCCTCGGGGATGGGGGTGTAGATGTAGTAGGCGACGAGGGCAGAGGCGAGGCAGAGGCACAGCAGCTTGGCTCCCATCTCCGCGGGCACGGCTGCTCCGGACTGGCCGGATTAAGCGCTCTCATGACTCTTTTAAACTGCTACGAGCCAGCACACACGCATAGGGCAAAGTTAATCCCATGTTTTCTTTGGGTGCCAGCCAGGAGGTGATTTCTCAGCGGATCACCCGGGCAGAGGTTACCCTGCCGCGCAGCTCCCCAGAGTCCACGTCTCCTCGGCAGGGCGCTCAGCCACTCGGAGCCGACCGAGCGCTCTTCAGCCCCATGAGACGTGGAGGCTCCTGCACCCCCCTCACCCCCTTTCCTGCCTTTGGCGGCAGCAGGAGGGCTTGGGGGACAGAGGTGGGAGAAAAGCCAGGAGCAGAACGTGGCCCGTGAGCCGAGGGCTGCTGCAAAGGAACGCTCAAATGCAGAAAGATGTGTTGATTATCCAGGAGCCATCGGCTGCTGCTTCACCACGCAGCGGCTCCAACACAGCCCCGCTTGCAGAACCCAGCGGGCTCGGGCCAGAGCAGCGTGTCACCCACTGCCGTGTCCCCAACGAGCAGCACCTCCTGCTTGGCAAAGCACTGCCTTCCTCTTGTACCAACACGTCAAAGCCCTTGTGCAATAGCAGGTTTGGCAGAAAAAACCCCATAATCTATTACAGGGCTTCTAGTTAATATGTGAAAGATCAGATTTAATTGCTGCTGTTCTCAGGATTAAGAGATTTCTGTGTGTCTCCCAGAGGCAATAGCAGTTGTGTATTGGAATAATAATTCCACGAAGGAAACACTACAAGTACAGGCACAGAAGGAGAGGAAAAGGAACGTCTGCCACACCAAGAACCCTGCTTTAGAAACAAACTGAAAAGGTAAAAAGCTCAATTAAAATTTGAGTTCTTTCTTTCGCTGAAGTTTTACCAACTGCAAAGAAGCACCACCACTCGTTCTCGCACACGGAGCAGCCCCTGGGGCCGGAGCATCCTTTGGAGCACCAGGGAGCACGAAGCACCACAGAGGACTGAAGGACTGAAGACGAGCTGTGTGTCACCAGCCCAAAGGCGGAGAAGGCACAGGCTTTAGCCAACCTTTGAAACATTTTCTTTATTTAAGTTCCAGGCACCTCCACAAGTGTTTTTTTAAAAATGCAGCCGTGCTATCCCTCCTCAGCCCGGGACGGGACGCCCTGTTCTCCCTCGTCGCTCCTTCCACAGCACGGCTCCGAGCCCGACGCTCTTGGCACCTCTCCAAGAGAACCAGGAGCCAGGACACCTCCGTGGCCCTGCGCCCGCGCTGCTGGAGGTGCTGGGGCCGGGGGCGGTGAGGCTGCCGTGGCCCCGTGCCCACCGACACGTGTGTGCCACGGGGCTGGGCACGAGGATCAGCAAACCTGTCTTCCCTTTCCTGCAGCTCAGATCGCCCGTTCCCCAAGGGCTAGCTTCCAAGCCAAAAGGTGGATAAAGGAGCTGGATTTCAGGCAACAGCGCGCTCTCTGTCCCCCCCAGGGGCGAGCAGAGCTCTCGGGACCACTTGTCCCGCCTGAGCACCATTCCCTGTTCCGGCACTGCAAAGGGCATGGAAGAAGAGGTGGCCAGACCTGGAACTACCACAAAACCGGTCTTTTATGTTGTTGCGCTTAAGGAAGGTTTCACCCATGCCGACCTCCAGCCGGAGCACAGCTGTGCCTCTACAGCACGTGCTGGTCACTGTCCTTACCCCGGGGCCACCGCTGGCTTAGGCAAGAGCACACAGTGCTTAGGCACCACCATCTCCGCGTTCCTGGCACAGCCAGCCCTCCTGCCCTCCCGGGAACCGCCACAGCAGCCTACCCTAATCCACAGGGATGCCGGATAAAGAGAATAATACGTTGAATTCACCATTTACCCAAGACAATCCTAAAGCATCAGCTTCAATACGGACGTGCCCGTATCTTGCCAATTTTATTAGAGCCCTTTCAGCAGAAGGGACCAGCTGAGAGAGCACAAGACCCTCTCAAACGGGGGGGGGATGGGGTGGCAAATGAAACACGTGGCCATGAAAATCCAGATCGATTCCATGCAGGAGTTACCCCTGGTGTGACACCCCGACGCCTAGCACCCACACTGCTGCCGCTTCCCACAGCCCTGCCCCAGCACCCACCACTGCCAGGTGCTGCTGCATCCCGTGGTCTCCGCTCTCCAAAGCAATCCAGCCTCCCTGTGCTGCTCCTCCAGCGTTCGCTGTACCCACAGTCACGCAGCCTGCCCTCCTTCCCGTCTTCAGCATTTCACGTATTCCAGGTAGTCATATATTTCGTATATTCCACTGCTGTTTCAGAGAATAAGGAAAGAAAAACTCTCATGTAGAGACAGAGGCACTGAAGGGCAGGGCTGGCACTGCGGTGGGCAGGAGAGCAGTCGGCGCGTAGCCCTGCCCAGAGCCAGCACCCCCTGCAGCCGCCGGCGGCTCCGCACAGAGCATCACGGTCGTGGCTGTCACGGCGTCCTGCTCGGCCGTGGAAAGGCTGCCATGAACTAGCTCCGACACTGACCCGCCGCATCCATAAATCAGCCCTGCTAAAAATAACAATTGCAACATCAGACTGAATTTTCAAGCTGTGTAACTTACATCTGATGGTAACAGCAATACCTCTTCACCTCTCTCCCCCTCCTACTGCACTGCCACTCGCTGCTCTCTCACAGCGTCCCTGTGGAACGGTCATCCAGGTCCACCACATTCTGCTCCAACGGACCCCGGGACACTGCTCGCTTCAGGAAAACGCACCGGGGAATCAACCTCTTTGAAGCAGAAAGCATTTGCAAAGCTGCCCAGCAAAAATGTATTGTCTAGGCTAAACAGGAAATAATTGCGTATAACCTGGTTGTAACCTGGCCTTTAATAATAATATAGTCCAAAATACAAGGCCTAAACAACAACTGATCAGGGACTGTTGTACAATCCTCTTGCCCACATGTAAGGCTACCGTTGTCAATGGGGTCTATTTCTAGAGAAAAATAACGAGCGAGTTGAGTAAAGTTATTAGTACCTGACTCGTTGAAAATGCTCTTTCCCTGCTGTTTGTGCAGGGCCAGCAGCTGAACCGGGGTCCCCGGCGTGGGGCGCGGGCGCAGCCCTGAGGCAGACGTGCAGCAGTGCTTTGCCTCATGCTCCGGAGAGCGCGGCTCGCGTCCCCTCAGTTGGGATTTTTGGCCAGTAAAATGCAAGGGTGCTAGAAGGTTATTCCATTTATGTATCAGTTGTTACGTTTCTTTCGTGCCCATGATTTTAGTTCCCTGCTTCTTCTGGAATAACGGATATCCTCGCAGTTTTAAAACATGGGCTGCTTTCTTCTGCCAGCTGCAGTGCCAGCCCTGCAGGTCACCCATACGCACCGGGGGGGCATTTCCCACCTCGGTCACCCCATCCCTGCCTTGGATTTTTCCTTCAGCTGATGGAAATTTGCATATCATTTGCATGAACTACATGCAACTCTCTCAGATTGATTGCCTAAATGGCACTCGTACCCTGAGCCCAACTGGGACACGTTTGGTAGATGATGGATGACCCTTGGGTTGGACGGGATGGGGGCCCGTGACTGCCCTAGCCCGGGGACACCGATGGGCATTGGTGGCCCTGACCAGCCTCTCTGGGAGCCCCCCAGCCCTGCCCACCATCCAGGGGCCTGCTGGCACCCAGCCCTGAGTGCCGTCCTCGCCTGGCCGTGCTGTGGGGGTCCCGCGCAACCCCTGCACCACCTCGTGTGCTGGGCACAGCCCCAGCTGGGCTGAGGGGTGCTCCTGGCGGTGACAGCACCCCCGGGCTGCCAGGGTGGCCTCGCTGTTAAAGATAGACACTAATTTGATCCTGTGATGACCACGGTGGCTTTGTACATCGACGCCGAGAAGGGTCACGTCTTCGCTGGGGTACGGAGTAACAGCTCACCGAAATAGCAGCCCAGGGCTGGGACGGGCGCACGGGCTCCACGCCTGAGCGGGTCTGTCACACTCGGGTTACCTGGCCGGGTGGCAGGGGCTCAGGGCACGCCACCACGCCTTGTCCCTTGGGCTGGGGACAGCCGGCACCCGATCCGCCCGGGCAGGGCTCCAGGGGGTGAACGGTGGAGACACGGGTGCTGAAAGGGGACACGGCAAAAAATAACCGCAGCCCCCGGGACAGGTGGCAGCGCGGGCAGCCAGCGCAGCGGGGCAGAAATCGTCCCCAGCCTCCACAGGGGAGGCCGGCGTCCCCGGCACCTCCACCGGCCGCTGCCACACTCGTGGCCCAGCCGTCCTGCGGGGACCCGCGGAAGAGCAGAAACACCCGTTAGTTCCGCGGTGCTCACAGCGGTTTTTTCATTCGGGTACAGTGTTTTAGGGAGGAAGCTGCGAACCGCTGGGAGGCAGCCCAGCCCTGCAGAAGTTTCCCTTCCAGCGAAGAGCCGTAGCCCGGGGCGTTCCGAGCGCTGGGATGTGACTGTCACCCGGAGCCCCCGAGAGGGGGGAAAAGCGACACCGGAGTTGGGAGTTTGTACACACCGTCCACGTTCACCTGCGGGGAAACGAGTCACGACCTTGTAGTAAGAAGCGAAAATTTCCTCTTCAGTCCCTTCATACCCCTGACCAATGCCCACTAAAGGACCAGTAGCGTTAGAAGAGTGGGGGGCTGAAACCCCCCGTGAAAGGCAGCGAGGGCTCATCTGTGACTGCATTACATCCCACACACGGACACACAGTGAATAACAGCTGTTCATGAGCTAGTTATCAGTGCAAAATGCCCAAGCAAACGAAAGAAAATCCACACCAAACCTAGGTATATAGTTGTGAACACTAATGATTTAAGCAATGGCTATTTTGTGGTTTATTAAGCCACCCTGCCCTCAGTGCTAAACCACTGCATTTTATTCCGCAAGAAACCAGTGTTTCAGTAACAAGCTGTCCCAAGTCTCTGGTGGCTCCAAAGGCTGCATTCCATGCCAACAAGTTCTCAAGGGCTCCATGGTACCATACTGCCTGTCCCACCACAGCCAAACTGTCTTCCAACCTGGCCGCAGTAAACCAAGGCGGCTGCGGTTCATGTCCTTCACCGCAGGGGATTAAGGCTTCTGAGCCCAGAGACAAAACAGGATTTCATTGCCCAAAGCTGAGGGCAAACCCTTTGCACACTAAACTTCAGCGTGTCCGCGAGGGGAGAGAGCCAAGGTCTGGCGTAGGGGCACCAGCAGGGGATCAAAGTGTCACCAGGCAGGCGAAGTCCAGAAGCACCTCCAGCCCTCCGCTGGGGAAGGCAGGAGACCTGCTCCCAGCACGGGCTCCGCGCCGTGGAAAGCCGTGGGAGCCTGGAGGAAGCTCGGACCAACCCTGCTCCCCGGGGCAGCAGCTTTCCCTCTTCTGTCCCCCAGTTCCCCTGGGAGCAGACACAGTCGTGCCCGTCTGCCCGCTCCCCACCCACCACCCACCCTGCCTTTGGGGATGTGCCACGTCCCCAGTTTCCCACAGCCAGGGCACGGGTCCCTGGGGCACGTGATGAATTTGGCTGTAGCTGGGGCAGCACCGGGAGCCCCCAGCGCGGCCGCCAGCTGCGATGGGACGGCAGCCCCCATCCTGGGCAGGGAGGGGACAACAAGCCCGACACTATCACCTTATCCCAGCTCCGGGTCTGGGTTTCCAACCCAGAACTGTCCCTGACCAGCAGAGAGCTGGAAGGAGGGGTTTGACAGAGATGAGCGAACAGAGAATTCGATTTATGGGAGAGAAAGAGACAACAAATCAGCTTTCTTATTTTTAATATCCCTTTTCTGCCCCAAAATGCTGCTGCATACATCCACCCATTCCCTGCAAAATAGGTTTGAAATTTCCAGTTCAGTGCTGAATGTACATACTGGGAATTAAACCGCTTTTAGTTTAGTATTCAGAAGCTAGTACTATATTTCATATCACTTAACTAAGTGACTAACTTCAGTCAGTTATTTCTACTTTTATTTCTTCATTTTTATCGTCCATACTTTTTAATGATGCTTATAGAACTGGAAATTGGTCTGTTTTGAGAAAACGAAGAGATGGCATTCGCAAGAGGTTTTTTACAAGAGAATTTGGATATTGTTTTTCCATCTGTTGTTTATTACTGAATTGTAAGTTGTATAAGTGGAAACAAATGTCTTATTTGAGAACATAGTCATACTCTAAACTGAAACAAGCAATTCACTGAAACTTAAATAAGCTGAAATTTAGCACATGCAGTATTTCTGAATGCATGACAAAGCAGCAGTTTCAGAACTATGCTAGGTTCACAAAGGCATTATAGTATTAAAGAAAACATTTTCCAATTCAGCATATTATCCAAAATTATCCCAAAAAGCGTATTATCATCAGAATAAGATAACAAAAGATTTCAAAGAAGTCAATATTTTGGTTTGGTGTCTTGAAAATGAAGTATTGTTTTCAAATGTATTGCTTTACTGTTTGGAAGAAAGGTAGCAATATTTTAGTCTCTTTACTGTTCTCAAAATACCAATTTCCAACTTTGTTTTCATTTTTGCCACTGACTTGAAAAAGCAATTATTTTTTCAGTTGTAGTTAGAGTATGCAGTGATCTCAAACACTGGATGGAGAGATATTAAGTAATCAAGTTATTTACCCGAATTCCTTCTTTACCTCCTCAATTACCTGAATTCTGATTTTTCTTCCATGAGCAAAAATAAATCCATTTAAGATTTATGGAACCACAGAACGCTTTGTGTTGGAAGGGACCTTAAAGATCATCTTGTTCCACCCCCTGCCCTGGGCAGGGACACCTCCCACCACACCAGGCTGCTCCCAGCCCCGTCCAACCTGGCCTTGAACCTCCAGGGATGGGGCAGCCACAGCTGCTCTGGGCAACCCCGGCCAGGGGCTCCCCACCCTCACAGCCAGGAATTTCTGCCCAATATCCCATCTAAGTCTTCCCTCTTCCAGTGTAAAACTATTGCCCCCGTCTAAATAATAACGTTAAGAGATTCTAAAGGTGGAGTTACCAGTCCGTAACTGGTACAAAGACAGAGGGAAAGGTGAGAAAGTACCGACAACACACCTGCTCCTCATCAAACACCCCAGGGACTGGAACGCCACCCGGCTGAGCGTGACGGCACTGGCCAGGGGTCCCCGCCAGGCGCCTGTGCCAGGGGTTAAGCACAGAGCCCCAGGGCTGCGACCGGCTGGCCCAAGAGCAGCCTTGCACCCGCAACCGAGAGTCCTCTCCAGCTTCACCCCTCTCACCCCACCACAGACAGAGCAACCACCCCAAGAGGAATCGTCTCGGTACCGGCTTTGTTTCCTCGCCCGCAGGCTGCAGGAGCACGGACCGAGAAGAGCAGCCAACGGCTCACAGCCCACCCGTGGGGGCTGGCAACAGCCACCAGCCTTCTGCCTCCTCCCCTGCCGTGCCCCCTCCTCCTCCTCCTCTGTGCAACCTGCCCCCTGGAATCCTGTAGGGAAGAGTCCCTCTGCCTTGGAGGTGACGTGGAGGAGGAGGACTGTGGTGGCCGTTTAGCGCATTCCCCTGATGAAACGAGTCAAACAGAAGTCTGCAGCGAGTGAAATTCATTCTTTCACTCATCTCTTCCCTACCCGTTCCTCTCCCAGGTGAAGAAACAGGCTGAGCAGAGAAAAGCTGCGGAGCCGCGTCCCGGGTGCGTCACCTCCCGAGGGCCGTCTCGCTCGGAACCAGCACCGGCCCCGCTCCGGCGGGAACAGCCGGCTCCCACTCCGACCTCACACTGAGCCAGAGCTTTCAAAGTTCAAAACTACTTAAGAACCCCAAACTCACATCAACAGACGCGTTTTGCTCACCCCTCCGATTTCCAGCTTCTCCATGTTCGCGCAGTCGTGGTTTTCACATCGTTTCTCATTTTGACCACAATAAGCCCAATTCTTGAATTGGGGATCCAGCAGCAGATTGCTGACAGTTACATCTGCCATCCCCAGGGGAACAGAGACCAGCGGAGCAGAGACACCTGTGGGACAGTCAGCACAACTCTTACATAAAATTAAAGCAGTACAGAGAAAATCTAAGGCCAAAGCAGTTAATTGGGAAAGCGGAACGCTTGACAGACCACAAACAAGGAAAGAAGCCATTTGGTAAATATTTTCAGAAAACGAGTCTTTAGATTTGTTTACTCAAATGTACATTTGAATCTATAAATGCAGATATATACACGTGTATGCACACAGAAACATACATTTAAGGCTGAATTCTGAAATTAGGGATGCTTTGGGATGGCAGAGTGAACGCGCGTGCTGAGGGTGATGAGTGGAAGGGACATGATTCAAACCAGAGGGCTACACGTTTTTCCAATTGAGTTGCAATGGCATTTTGGGGGATTAAACTGCTGCTAAAGCAACAGAGCAGCTCAGAAAGGTAATTTCAATGGCAGATAAGAAAAAAGCATGATGAAAACCAGAATTTGGTTGCTTTTGCTGTTGATCTTTCAGAATGAACGCTTCGAGATGTTTTTGCAGAGCATATACAAGACTGTACAGAGCTCCCCGCTGCTCCCCAGCCCAACAGGCCCATTGCTTGGGGCAGCCCTGTCGTCCGGCGCTGCGCACCAGGTCAGGTAAATGGTCGCAGGTTCTTTCCTGACATTACAACCTACACACGCAGAGAGGGAACTTCCTGGTAATCCTGACTCACACAGGTCCGAGGGCTCAGAAGAGCTGTCACGTCTAACTGGACCGGTCACTCGAAGGGGACTGCGGAACGCCGCGACCCCGGCTGCCTGCAGACACAGTCTGTCCTGCCAAGGCATCCCTCCAGCTCCGCTGGGAACATCCCAGTGCCCCCACACCAGCTGCGGAACGCAGCCAGGGCTGTATGCTCTGCTCTCACTGCCCCCACTCCCTGTCTCCAAAATTAGGAAAGAAGTTAGGAAAACAAGGATGAGGATTTCAATGCGCTGGGCAGATTCTTCAAAGTTGTTACGAAGCCACAGTGGATAGGACTGTCAGGAAGTAACCATTTATATTGGATCAAATATCTATTAAAGCAGACACGCAGTAGTATCAGCAATTTAACTGACAAGAAAGTAAGAAACAGTATGAAACTGTTTAGTTTGCTTGTACTGATACTGACCAGGCGACCTGCAGCCAGGGAAGGGCTCAGCAGAAACAGCTCCCCTTTGCTTCTCCAGCAGATTGGCGTCACCCCGGCACCTCCGACAGCCTGGCCAGCCTTTACGCGCCAGACTCGGCAGCAACAAGAAGCGAGTGGCCGTAAAGTAACTGCTCTCACGTGTCCAGAGACATCCATGCAGATCTGTGTGCTTTTCACGCTGCAGGTGACAGGGAAGACCCGTCCCTGCCAGCAGTGGCGAGGGCTCCACAGCGGCCGCTGCCAGCACCACGCCGTCCGGGTGCCCTGCTTTGAGTCTCTCACTCCAGCGGGATGGATACGGACCGATTTCCGAGCCAGCCTTCCTGGCCCCCTCCCTTTAAGTGTTTGTAAACATTGATGAGATCCCCCTCAGTCTGCTCTTCGCCAGACTAACGAGACCCAACTCCCTCAGCCTTTCCTCACCAGAAAGATGCTCCAGCCCCCGCATCATCTTCACAGCCACTTGCTGTCCCCTCTCCAGCAGTTCCCTGTCCCTCTTAAACTGGGGAGCCCAGCACTGGACACAGTTGTGGCCTCCCCAGGGCAGAGCAGAGGGGCAGGATGACCTCCCTCCACCTGCTGGCCACACTCCTCTTGATGTCCCCCAGGATGCCACTGGCCTTCTTGGCCACCAGGGCACATTGCTGGCTCATGGGCATCCTGTTGGCCACCAGGACTCCAAGCTCAGACTGAACGAGCACCTTCCTTTCGGCAGCCTGTGCCTCTGAGACCAGAGCTGCACGGAGTTCCACGTCCTCCCGATGGAGCTAAGAGTTGCTGACTGGGAAGGCGTTCCCCGGGGAGAGGCAGCAGCCAGGGCAGCGTCTCCACTTGGCGGCACTTCGAGAAAAGGTTTCACACACTCACACATCGCTGCGAGCGGCGGCCAAAGGCTGCAGGCAACTCCTCCTCCCACCCCTGGGCTCTTCACTCCCAGCAATTATGCTTTACACAATTAGTTCTTGATGGGTATAAAATCAACCGTACAGACAATTTTAAACAAATAGTAATTAATGTATTCCACTAAAGCCTACAGCATGCTGGGCTGTGTCCAGTAGCAGGTAAGGACGTCCCCGTCAGACGCGGTCACGCACACCAGCTGCTCCGCACGGACTGATACAGCTGCTGAGCTGCGGGCACAGCGTAAAGCAGGAGGCACACTCAAAGATTTCAGAACATTAATTAGAACAAAAAATTAGTTCAATGACGGTTGCCCATAAATCCGCTTGGAAACGAGGAGCGCTGCAGTTTATGAAGCAGAGGATGGGCCGAGGCGTCCCCGGAGCAGCCCCGACTCCACCTGAAGCTACAGACCCGCGCAGCATTCCCCGGGGATTCGGGATCAGACCTGCCTGCGAGCTGAGGTGCAGGAGGAAATACCCTGACAGAGATCTCCAGCTTGAACTTCAACGGCCCCTCAATATCTTCGCTTGCCTCTGCTTTGAATTGATTGACTCCAATCATAGATGTAAAACTACATAGCTCCAAAACCAAGTGCCTTTGGAGCACAAACTGCCGGTCAGAGTAAGGGGAATATTAAAGAGTGTTTGTCTACTATTCTAAAATTATTTTGTATTGCACATGAACTAAGAGAAGGCACACGGTCTGTTGTTCCATTGGTTCATAAACAAAGACAAGAAATGGAACATGAAGCAAAACATATTGCAGTCCTTGAGCCTTAGGCCTAGACGTCCTTTTCCCCACATAAATGGTCCTTTTTTTTTATTTCCCATCCCATTCTGACAGGAATGCTCGTAGACAGCATATTTTGTGATGCCACAAATCTGACCCCAGTACTTGTTAGCTCTGTCGGCATGTGGGCTACCCTGACCGCACCAACTGCATTTCACACAAGTATGGAGAGACCACGGGCTGTTAAATTGGAGAGAACGGGGAAGGAATGGGGTTTAAGATGTCTTTTGAAGAGGCTGCTTTACTGGCTAGTATTTCTCAGTCGTTACATTCACTACATTACTTGTGCTGAATAAGTACAGTGCCTTAGGGAAAAGTGTTGACTTTTTGGGGATTTAATGTGGCCAGTTGTTGACGCTGCGGTAAGAAGCTGACTCGGCACGTTTGCTGTGGGGCTGAGCTCCTGGGGGCCTGTGTCTCCCCCCGCACGGAGCAGCGAGCCGTTCGTTAGCCAGAGCGCTGCGTTTCCCCACACACAGGCTGGCCGCAAAGGCACTGCATTCACCTGAGCTTAACATTAGTTCCATAATTTAGTGAACCTATTGCTAAAAAAAAATGAATCACCCCCCAAAATATTCTCAAAGAATATCCCAAGCCCCTAGTCACCACAGGGAGCACAGCCCTAGCCAGGAGCTCTTTCTGCAGGTTGCGAACGCTTCCGCCGTCGCCTCAGAGGCTTCGGCACGTCCCGCCAGCAGCGCGACGGTTCTCCAGCCGAATCCTCACAGCGTTTCGCAACGGGCAGACACGTGGCTACAGCGACATTCCCGCCAGCATCCCCGAACAAAGCAGGCAAAAGTCCGTGCTGCAGTTTGGCACTCCAGATGTTGCAGGAAAAATAACTAGCGGAAACAGTTTTGCTGTCCAATTCATAGACACTATTTGCCCCTCACTGTGAGGTATTTCATGTTTTCTTCCCCAGAGATATTTCTTATTCATATTTCATATTTCTTCCCCAAGCTACTCCTGCAGCCCCCGCAGGAGAGGTGCCACGCGCGCACCTTTCGGCAGCGCTCCTCAAAAGGGAGCTCCCCCTCACGAAAACCTGTCCTGCTCTGCAGAACAAACACCACGTTTCTGGGCAGACCTCACTTCCAGCAAACTTCTCCCTTTCATCTTTGAAGCAGCAAATCTCGACTTTCTGCATTTGTTCCTCTTGTGAACAGCAGAGGGAAAGGAAAACAGCCAGCGGTAATTCTCACCAGCTGCCGAGAACTCTCACACAAAGCACTCCGGAGACATTTCCTCATGCAAGAGAAGGTTTAGTCAAAGCTCCACAAATACTTGGCATTTATATTTGCAAGAGAATGGTTAAAGGAGGCTGAAAAACGTTGGGCTACCAATTATTCATCACCTGCAGTCACCCCTAGACGCGCTGCCTGCCAGGGCAGCACGTGCTCAAACTCTTCTACGCCCAGAGGAAAAGCGTAGGCTCACCCGGGGGATTACACACGGGTTGTAGAAGAATATTCCTGATCTTCGGGACACATTAATGCTCGGAAGAAACGTGGGTCACGTGCAATTTGTGACAACAGAAGGCCCCTCCGCTGACAGCGTTTGAAAACGGTATTGCCATAATTAAATCACGGCGGGGCTCTGAAAAAGCCTGGGTAATTTCCCTGCCTGTAAGAACTCTTTTTAGCAGCCCCTTGTGTCATGCAGACTCCACTGCAGGTCGCGCTACCTTTCAGTCAGAACTAAATCCCAAAGCATGGGAAACTGAGCAGTAACTGCATGTCCCACAGATACCACATGTATGATACACTCACAGAACCGGCAAATCTAAAGATTTCTGCTTCATGTTTCCACACGGATTATCATTCTGAAATACTATTTTCCTGATAAATGCATTTTTAAGGCCCATCTCACACCAGTGTTTTAGTTTTCATTCTCTCCATTTATTATAAATAAAATAATTCATTCAGCTAAAACAAAACACACAACTTAATTAGAACTAGAACCCCAAACACTCTCCTTTGGGTGCATACTCTGCTCCCTCTCCCTCTGTTCTCCCCGTGCCTGCGTAGCGCCTGTGCTCAGGCACACACACTGAACCAATGTCCTCCCAGAATCTGTGGCCAGGCTGGAGCTGGGGAGAGCTGGGAATCTCTGGGAAGTGCAGGCCACAGAGGTCTGAATTAACTGAAATCATCACAAGACGTTGGCCCATCATTCAGAGCAAACCAGCTGATGTTCACTCGTGCCGGTGAAACGTGCAGTAAGTGCTAATGCACCAGGGGAGCTGACTGGTTCTGAGCAACGCTTTCCTTCCCAAAGGCAGCGGAGCTGAGCGCCAGTAGCCGCGCTCGATACGAGCAGCGTGTTTTCTCAAAATGCCCTGCGAAGCGCTCGGGATCGCGGGTTCCCTCGGACTGTTCACAGAGCTGAGCTGACAGAATCCCCCCGGAACGACCTCACCCCTGCAAGGTCCAAAAGGGCAGAGATTCAAGCAATGTCCCTTTGCTTCATCATTCAACCCACCAAAGCTGTCGGAAAACTGGAAGAAAATAATAGTGCAGAAAGCATTTAGTTGATGACAAAGTCAAACCATTTAAAACCAAAACAGAAAACGTAACCTCAGTCAACACACTGCTAGGGGGGGAAAAAGTTTTTTGTAAGAGTAATCGTGTCAATATAGTATTGACATTGAAGATATTGCTTAATTTTTCATCATATGCTAACTTGGGCTCCCAAGGAAGAAATATAAATCGATAACTACGATGAATAAAAATGAATAAAATAAAAAAGGAGGAAAAAGAATAAGTCAAATATTATAAATCCTCCCATAGTTTAAGAATGTGGAGATCTCCCTCCTGTCCTTCCTCTCCCAGTTGCCCTCAATCAGAGCGAGCCCACAGGCACGCGACTCCTGCTCCCGCTCCCCCGGGCTCTGCGCTGCGGGAAGCGCCACGGCCGTGCCCACACGCTCCCCGGGGCCAGGCGGCGCAGGCAGCCACGGACACTCGGACACTTGCAGCCGGCCCGGCCGAGCTACTGCCCCGGCTCTCCCGGAGCCCAGCTCTGCGCACCCGAGCGAGGACCCGGTTGTGCTACCAGATGCGCCGCTGCAGGAGCCGCAGTGCTGTACCGCCACATCCTGCTGTAGCTCCCCCCGCCCAGAGCACAGCGTGGCCTGCAGCACGACCAGCAACGTCTCCCACTGTGCTCCTCAAGCAGCTCCTGCTTCCAAGCTCTTTTTTTTTTAAAAAAAAAAAAAGTTTTGCTAACCTCACTGGGGTTGGAGTAAAAGAAACCAAAGTCCTCCTCTTTTGCACAAAGGAAAAAGGAAATATATTGATTTTCCTGTCCTGCAATGCATTTTTCACTTCTCTAAAAAAGTAGATTTCTTAAAAGTCTTCGAGATGGCCATTACTGAGCCATAATCACATTAGTAAACCCCACCTACCTGCCTTTGAACGTTCCTTGTAGCATCAGGGCTCTGTGTATGACATGCCAAAAAGGCAGAAGGGATCAGTTTGTACTGCAGTGTGTTTCACGTGTGAAATTCCACTGAAGCGTAAACCCAGTAGTATCAAACTGCATCTACAAGCGGAAGCGTAAGGCGAGGGTACAGTGGGTCCCAGCTTTGGATACTGGCTTACTTTCCAATGCCTAATCCCAACGGCGGAGTGCTTTAGGGATTTGTGACCTAAAACTGCCCCTGAAATGCAGTATAGGCATTACGCAGTAGGCAATAGCATAATGCGTAATAGCATTATGCAGTAGGCAATAGCAGGGCTGCTTGTAAGAATAGGAAATGGGGAGTTTTCACATAGCGGTTGTTTTGTCTTTGTTGTTTTTTTAGCAGCAACTTCTACCTACAACAATTCGCCCCTGAGTAAACACGAGGCTTTCCTGGAGCCCGTCCTTCACATTTCATTACTTGCAGTGCTGTGTGTGTTGAAACTGAATGTAGCAGTAAGGATTTTCACTACAAAAACAATATACTTCATAGGAATATCAAGTCTTCTGTAAAGTTCGAAAAAAATAAAGAAATATTTACATATTCCTTCTGTAACTCCTTATAGATGGGATTTTTGTTCTTACTTCATCTTTATTCCTATTTTACTGCTGACTGAACATACAGAATTTGCAGAGAGTCACAGTATGCATTAATTTGATGTCCCTTTTGTAGCCAGCCTGCCTTTTCCAGGCGTTGCCCAGGATTCTCTCCCCACAGCACCTTCACAGCCTGTCTGCTGGCCAGCCAGAAGCCAGAGGAACGCATCTGTCTCCAGCAGGAAACGCGTCGCTCCTCCTCAGTAAGCTGGTGCCCAGGAGGAAATCACACAGGGTTTAGCCTCGGGATAGTTCTCAGAAATGTTGCAATATCAGACATTTCTAAGGAGCATTGAGGACATGGATTTGCAATCCCTGTTTGCTAGTGTTTATTAATTGAAGGTCCTCTAAGGAGAAATCCATTATGTTTTAAAACCCCTACGGTGCCCGGCTGGTTGCAGTGCTGCTGCACAATTCCTGCTCCGTCCCCCATTCTCAAGCCGAAGGGGTTTCAGCGTATTTCACAACGGCAGCAATGCCGCTGAGGCCGTGAGGCTCATCACCTCTGTGGCTCGGGCTTCTGCTACAGCAGAGCCAGGACGTCTCACCGGATGTTCTGAAGTGAAAACTGTCTACAACTGTAATTCGCTAAAACCTTTAAAAATCATTTCTGACTCTAATAGTAGTAGTGCAAGCTAAGCAAATACCTTTCAAACCGCTTCTCTAGCCGTTAAATAGGTTCCAAGCCTGCATTCTGCCTGTGTGCAGCGACGCGCTGCTTTGCACAGAGCAAGGAAAAGGCAAAGAGAGAGCCAGTTCCTGCCAGGCAGCTTTCACTTCGCGACCCTCACTGCTTTGCGGCCCGGTCAGTTACAAAAGCATTTTAGAAAGGTCTCATGGGTAAAAACATCAAACAAGATGCAGAGAATCCACATCACTGCCTTTAACTTGCACAGCCAAGTGAAATATGCAGAATATTAACAAGACAGAAAATACTGCTGTGATTTGAGCAGGGACTGGCCCAAAATGGTTGACCATAAACTACACAGAAATAGTCTTAGAATGTGAATGGTGACAAAGATCTATCTGGAGACTACATAAAAATAACCCTTCTTTTTAAATAATCCTCGTGATTAGCAACCAGCTTCTCTTGTCTCAGCTCACCACAGGCTGGGGTCCTTCCGCAAGCTGCTTGTGACATTTTCATCTAAGACACGACGTGCAATTATCACCCAATTCTGCATCCCTACGCGCTCAGGGGTGCAGCGGGGAACGGGAGCTGCACGTGCGCAGCAACCCCCGAGAGGCTGCCGGGGAGGCACGCGCAGGACCGGTGGGCAGTCACCAGATCCTGGGAAAAAAGGGTTCCTTGGAAGCCCACGTTAAGTGTGTTAGTCTGGGGCTTCATCCAGCTTTCAGAAGAATCAACGGAACGTGTCCCCAGGGCGAACCACCTACCTGCAGCAGTTCATGCATAGCAGGAGAGTTTTTCACCCTTAGTAAGCGATACAAACCTGCCAGTTTTTAATTCCAGTGGGATTTAATCTAAATATAGAGTAATTCTGAGTGACAGACAATGCACCTAATGAAATAAAAGTATCTTTTGTGAGCAGTTTTGTTAGCTCTAAAAAAAATGTAATTTTACAAGAAAAAGGGTATTTTTTTTTTAATTTTAAAATCCATTACAGAAGATTTAGCATCAACAAAACAAGACAGAAAAATCCACTGCAGGAGGTGCCTCACTTCAAGCCAGAAAGAGGCAACTATGAAATTACCACAGTCTGTATTTCAGTGGAAACTCTGAGTTCCCAAGAAACTTCATCCCTTCTGTAATCCTGCCATGAGCAGGATCTTTTATTGTCATCCTGGCTGCAATCCTGCCACCACCAGAAACTTTTACTGTTTTTCCATAGACTGAATTCTTTCTGGGTAGAAGCATAAATCCTGGCTTTAGCTCCCGAAGCAAGTTCACTCTAGCGGCGATCACAAAGCCGATGCCGACGAGGAGAGCGCGGTGGAGCGCTCTGCTGGGAGCCGCTGCCAGAAACAACCTGGCCATTGCTTACAGCAGCCCTAGGACGCAGCACGGCGCCCACTGCCCGCCTGCAGTGGCCCCTCGCATCCAGGAGGGGAAAGCCACCCACTTGGGGACTGGGCTGGGCCCAGGGACACGGGCTCTCCCCATCGTACTGTCTGGTGGCTACTGGGAGAGGAACGTCAGCCCGGCTGCAGGAGGCTGGCTCCCGCGGGAGAGCGGGCAGGAGAAAAACCTTCTCAGCTTCTTCAACGGGCCGACAGAGCCGGGTCCTCGGTGCCTGACCCCGTTCTTACTGCCCTCCCAAATACTGTGCTGGGCACCTCGCCACAGAGCGCGGCCACAAGCGGCAGCCGCTGCCTTGCCGGAGCCTCGCGCGGGACCCGCACATCCAGCCCGGGGCTCCTCTCCCTGGAGAGCCCCTCTCCGGTCCTTTTCTGTGCGAGGTCTTGCAAATCAGGCATTTAATGCCTTTGCTACTCACATAACGAGCAGGAAAGGCCTGGAAGATGTTAGTCAGGTCTGTCTGTCAGGTTTTCAGAAGAAATCAGAAATGAGAACTAGATCCTGGTCAACCATCAAAGCCAAGAAAACTACTATCTCTGGGAATGAGCTAATGGGTTAGACATGTCATTCAGACTCCCTGGCTTGTCTTGCTCTTGACATAAAAGCTACTTAAAGAACTACATCTGGAAATGTAACAGCCTCCTAATGACGCCGTGTTACACCACGCGCCTACAAACAATCCAAGCACAACCTTTTTGCACGTGTGGGAAAGGCGCTCTCCTCCTCGCGCATCCCCGCAGGCTCGGGAGGAAACCCCCGGGGGGCCTCCGGGCTGTCCCCCGTGGCGGAGCGAGGAGGGGACAGTCAGACCCGCACAGACCCAGGAGACTCACGGCCCTGCGAGGACACCCGCTGCTCCCGGCGGGCCCGTGCCTCACGCTCGCTGCGGCGTGCCAGCGGTGCCCGCCATGGCTTCTCCGTCCCAGGCCAGGGACTCCCGCCGGCCCTGTAAGGAGATGCCGGCACAATCCCTCCAGGTTGTGCTCCAGTACCACTCAATTCCCCATAAAGACCAGCCACCCAAAGGGGGGCAAAGCTCCCTGAGCCCCCTGCGAAGGGGCAGCCCGAGCAGCAGCAGCCGAACTGCCGTCCCGCGGCACCCGGCACATGCCTGCTCCCCTCTTCAGCCTGTGCTTTCCACGGAGCCCCCCCGGCAGCGCAGACGTGCCCTGTACACAGAAGAGAGCGAGAAAACACTCCTCCTCCTTTTGTTTCAGCTCGTTTTGTTTCCAACCAGGAGCAAGCTGTGTTTTCTGTGCTGCAGAGCGAAGGGATGGAGTGTTGGCACATCCCAGACCTCTGGAGCTTCCCGAAAGGACTGGTGCCCCCAGGAGCTCCAGCAGTGGGACACGGCGTGGCAAAGCCCGGGTGTCCTGCGAAGGTGGCAGACACAGCAGGAGTGAGCGTACGCGACAGAGGAAACACTTTTGGTCACCAACCGAAGCTCCAAAGGGGCTGTTCCGCCTGCACCAGAGCATCACCCGCGAGGCGACGGGTGGGCATTTTCACCAGAACTTTTCAAGCCTGATCACCACCAGGATCACCCTGAAGCGCTGGGGATGAATCACACCACTTGGCCCCCTGCACAGTTACTGCTTGAGATTTGTAAATTGAATCAAGAAAAAAATTAATTGGAAGGCAGCAAAATTATGTCCCAATGAAAATATGTTTCACACTTCACCTCCAAAAATACATTTCACATTCCACCTCCACATTGCATCTCTAACTTCAAATTACTCAAAAACTTTAAAGCTGTTTCAGAATGTACATTTAAACACCCCAAGGTGCCTTCCCGTGCCTCTGCCCGCCCCACAGAGCGCTCCCAGCCCAGAGGTTTTATCTGGAGCCAGAAAGGACTCCAGGGCACAACAGAGCAGCAAGAAAACAGAGTATGCTCTGGATTTAAAAACCCCCATGGTAAAGAAAGTGCACTGGAGGAGTGTAAGTGAAAGTGTCTGAAATTAAAGCCATTAGAGGGAGAACACCATCACTGCCAAACATCTGCACAGTTAAGATAAACGTAACTGACACATTAAGGGACGGACAAAGCACCCAACAGAGCCACAGGACACCATCGGGCTGCAGAGCTCCTCGGATCAGCCAGCAGAGTTCACCAAAACAGCAAGATTTACACCAGGAAATTCTGACCTGCTTGTTGGCTTAGAACAACTGACACGTATTTGAACTGCACCGGATTTCCCAGTGCAGCCTGTGACTCAGGAGAAGGACCTGATAATTTTGCTCTCATTCCTGCTTCCTCCGGTTTTCCCAAAAGCTGCCCACGTAACCGGAGCCACAACACACCACGCATCCATGGGGCGTACGAGAGCATCTGAGGATGCACCATGGAACACACATTGTCAGGCCAGGTTGGACGGGGCTTGGAGCAGCCTGGTATGGTGGGAGGTGTCCCTGCCCAGGGCAGGGGGTGACACCGGGTGGGCTTTAAGGTCCCTCCCAACCCAAACCCTGCTGTGATTCTATGCTTATGTGAGCTTGTATCTAAGGGCTTAAAATAATACAGAAAGCTTTTAATATTGGGCTATTGTAAGGAAATAATTGTTCGAGTTTTAATCTTATTTTTAGCTATTGGGAAGCTGATGTGTATTAAAGGACCATTGATATGTGGTTTATTATTTGCACTTCACATAAAATTGCTCCCTGGCTTATCTGTCAGTGACTTCAAACATTTGCTCCGTTCTCTGTTCCGGGGATCTCACTGCTGTAACCCTTGGTTCTGGCCTCTGAGGTTTAGGCAGACCCGTTTCTGGTAGATTCCTCCCTCTGAAAGCTCCTGGACCTCATGCCTCCGGCAATTCCGCCCTCGCCTGGCAGCTGGAGCGTCTCCCCCAGGGCTGGCCCTGCAAGGACAGCAGTTGCTGCAGATGTTTGGTCCTGCTGCTTAGCCCTCATAAACTTTTTGTCCTTTATGGATTCTTTGCAGTCCCTTCAAGAGCTCTGTACTGAGAACACTAAGCCTGACCCCTGGAAAGATGCCAGGACCTCCCTCCCCCTCGATTATTAGCTTTAAGAGAAAATGCCAGCCGGATTTACAGCCAAAGAAAATATTTTTGTGTTACTGCTACAGTCAGCATCTGAAGGGCTGACACATGAGAAAGAGTACAATGCTGAACAATGGGAGGCCAGATAGATGCTACATAAACCATGCTCCAAATTAACTTTAAATTTTGACAGAGCTCCATGACATTTGCAACTTAAAAGAATTACTTCTACCTCTCCCCCAATTAAAAAAATAAATACCCAAACCAAGCCCCACAGAAGCAAGCAGAAGTAAGTGCTGCCAGACAACCAGAAGGCCAAGACCCCCCAGGTCACCAAACTTGGTGCTGCTGCACACAGCCTTACACCAGTGCCTTTCCAGAGCGCCATTCTCTGGAGAACAACACCAGAAATCCTACCTGCTAAAGTTGAGCCAAAGTGCCAGGAACTTTGAACTCCAGTTCAAAGACAATTCCCACAAAAGCTCAGGTTTCTCACAGTCTTCAAGTCTCTCTCCCTTAAAAGCATTCAGGGTAATTATTCAGAAATGGTAGATGTGCTTAAATATCAAAGAAATGCAATTCTCTCTATGAACAATGGCAGACACGCTGTGAAAAAACTGAAATATGAACTGTTGAATAAAGCCTAGTGAGAGTGCAGCACGAGGAGAAGGTGTCCACACCTGACGCCCTCACACCTCGCCTCACACTTGGGAGGAAAACGCAAGGTAGAAATAGGAAAGAAATAATAACTTCCCTTTCAACACCATTTACACTTACCAGCAATGGCTTCTGCTTCTTACCCCCTTGCTCATCATTCCACACTTTTTATTATCAGGTTTTGGGTGAAGCATTTTAACCAGCCACTAAAAACACCTGAAAAAGCTTTCAAACCCAATGAAACCCTATGCTAGGTGTTGGGGGGGGGCGCAGAAGAAAGCGATGCCTGGGGAGATGTGGACACAGCCCAGACCACAGAAAGGGAGAGGGTCTGGGGAACCAGTGCAAGCCCTCCAGCCCACTCCTTGGTACAGTCTTCTCCACTCCCTTCTATCTCACCTGGTGTCAAACCACCAGGCAAATTCAGAGAGAAATGGCTTTTTAAGCAGGTATTAAAAGATTTATCACATTAAACAGGGTTGCAGTAAATGGTTTTTCAATGAAAACAAACATTTGTTAGCAGTGCTATGACTCAAAAGTCCGAGTGCGGTGTTGCTGCTGGTAAGCTTGAACGAAAGAGAGAACGAAGACAGACATTCCCAACGGACCACCAGTTCAATAGGCAAAGGGTTCCTTGAGTCTACACGGATACAGCAAGAAGCGTGATAAGAAATGGAGCTGATAGTTACCTCAGACAGATCACAGCGTATTTCATGGCAGAAAGTGTTATTAAATATAAGCAAAGTAGTAGCAGCCAAGCCCTCCAGAGAGGGGAAGCGTGTGCAGCAGCTCCCAGGGCTACTGCCGCAGCCTGCACCCAAGCGAAGGAACGCAAGAGCCACCAGACCTCGTCGTGTTTAACGTCTCTCCGGAGAGCTCAGCCAGACACCAGTATCCAAGCCAAGGTGGGAAGGAGTCCTGTTCTGTTATTCTCGCTATGAGAGACAATTATCCACTACCTGAGAACGTTTTGTTGGTACATTGCAATTCTAGATTAATTATGTCCTTAAGCCGAGAGAAGGCCCGTCACATAATAGCTGTGTATTCCCAACAGCTGGTTTCCAAAAGCCATGGGGGGAAGGAGAAGAAGGGGCAGCAGAAAGGAGAAAAAGCGCATTTTTCTTGCAAACTAAAGCAGCAAAGTCAGCAGGATTCTGTAAGTGTCTTGTAAAGTGCTAACACAGGAGTCTTCCAGCCAGCTGAGGAGCCGGTTGAGGAGCCGCCTACGTGAGGAAACTGTACCAGCGTAACTAGAAGCGCAGCGCTGAACTAACCACCAGGCTGCGTGGCCACCACTTCAGCTGAAACGGAGGCACTGCCGATTCGTACACTCAGAATAATTAAGGTAAGAACGACTCACATAGAGCACTCCTAAACATCTAATGGGAAAACAAGGACTTTAACGGGAAAATAAAGAATTACCACCTTTCCTATAGGTAAGCGTAGAAGATCTCCATCAACACCTATAATATTATATCGTTTTTATATTTCTGTAGAACTTCAGTTTGACAAGTTTGAAACGAGTAGTGAGACCAGTAGCTTCTTAAAGCACAAAGTGGTGTTTTCAATTTATGCAAATCACACGCTCCTTTACTGCGATGCCTACAAGACCGAGCTACTGAGACGTGTGAAAAAAGAGGAGGGGGCTCCCAGTGGAAATCCTCCCCTCAGCTGAGCCCAGCCACCCAAGCGTTGCTCCAGATGGTATTTTCCCTTTGCAGCACTAACCGCGGTTGGAATGAAATGTCGTTTGGAGACAGGCAGTAATCAAGTACTCAAAAAAACCCAAACCAAAAACGCATTGCTAATATACCAGGATAAACCAGAGCAGTTGTCTCTCACTTCACAGTGAACATAAAATGGGATCCCATCAAAACAGCCTCACACACTGGTTTTAATGGTTGCATGCATTTCTCTGGCAATTCAGCAGTTGTTTCTTGTAACATAAATACATTCAAATAAGAACGTTGGGAAGGAGTTTAGTAATGGATAGAAAAGAAAGTTTCATTCAAGTGGTTTTGGATGAAACTGTCCACCAAGCCGTGACAGACCCACACACAGCAGCAAAACCCCAGTCTGCCCACCACTGGCATTCCAGCCGGCAATTCTTCAAGCGCTGGTCTCGCACGTCCCCACGGCCGGCCCTCAGAACGCTCCGCAGGCGGGGGCACGGCTTCGGCTGTCCCTTGGAGCACCACCAGTCATTTCAGTGCAGGCAAGGAAAGTCATAGCCATATTTTACTGCCAGTTTGTCTTCAGGAAACTGGCAGGGAATACAAGATAGCAGTATATTAGCACTGACATCTACACAAAAGAAGTTATAGCGCTTTTTCTGGGTAGAAGGCAGCAGAGTGCTAGGTGTTGGCTTCTCAGCAAGCTAAGTCACTTACAAAGTCTAATAGACTAATAAACCTCTACTATAACGAGGTTTAAGGCACACACTGTGTTTCTCTACCCCTCTCTCAGATATTTTTGAACCTAGCAAATGATCTTCTAGCCAAACTAACGATTTTCAGGAACACTTAAACAACTTGGTCCAAACCAAACAGTCCCCGTTTTCAGTCTGATGACACTGTTGTTCCTTCCGCCACACTGAGACATCTCCCACGTGCACCCGTTCGTACGCCATCCCCGGGGTCGCCGCCTGCAGCCCTGCTCCACAGCGCCCCGCCACCCTGCTCCCGCAGCGCCCCTCGCCCCGCTCCCGCAGCGCCCCATCGCTCCCGCAGCGCCCCATCGCTCCCGTGGGACAAGGGCAGCCAGCAGAGAACACGGGTGCCGCCTGACGTGCTTGTACAACCGCCTTGTGCTGACACATCCTGAAGTGCACAACCTCGCTCAGCTTTATAACATGTACGTGTCGACTATAAACCCTGGGTGAAAGTGAGAAACACGTGGAAGAGCTTTATTTCCAGACTGCAGCTACATGCCGTATGTTCAATTCCAGGGAAATTTAATGCAAATACCACAAATTGTGCTTGGATAGTCCTGCAGTGTCATGCCAACTGGGGCCTAAGTACACACAGAAAGGAGGGAATTACCAGACGTTATCCACGTGAGCAAACCCGTTAAAGCACCAAGGAAGAGAGACATACTGATCCAAAGGGGGGGAGCTTGGAAAGAAGCAAAGGGGGGAAAGCTGTTTATTCCCTCCACATTGCTTTCCTGCCGTTCAGTCTGGCACTGGCTTCTGTCAAGCTGACGCGTAGCATTCATGGTCTGTTAAAAACTGCTTCAGTTCTGAATGCACCGTAAATGTATTTTCCCCTGTATCCGAGATCGTTGTTTTATACAAGACACTAGCGATCAGCTAGCAATCATTTTCCAAGCACAGTGGAGGTGGGGTGATCCTGGTGCACACAATAAACGTTCACCAATACACTGGAAACTGGAAATGTTAAAGCATTAAAGAGTATGGTTCATACACAAACAAAAAATCGCAATTATCGCAAAACTGGCAGGGAAATGAAATCTTGACCTGTTCCACAAAGAAAACAACTATGATTTCCTTAGCTGTAATTTCTCTACGTCTCATCCAACAATACGCCTCAGCTGGCACCTGACGTTTGACTGGAGCCATTGAATAGCGAAGGGCACCACTCTGCGGTAGCTGCAGCAATGCTCACAGGCACCCGCCACTCACCCCGTATTCAAACCATTACTGAGATCACCTGAGCTACTTGCAGTAAATTAAGGTGTTCTGAACTCACCACATGTGTACGTGAAGCAGATGTTTTGATCTCTGTTTACAGGCAGTACAAGTTTCAAAAGTGTATCATAAGCTGATGCAATTGAGGCAATGGATCTCGCCTAGGGAATTGCACTGCTGACTGCTGCACACGTGGCAGTTACCACAGGAACTGCAGTGAAAAACAGGAAACTACAGAAAAACCAGCACAGAACAGCGTTAGATGCCTCAGTCGAGGGGAGGAGGCCTCAATGAGAGGAGTCTTAAACTTCTCAGTCGATGGCTTAACTTTGAAAGAACGTTACGTACAGCATTCCCAAATTCCCTGCTGACTCTTGCTTCTGTGCAGTGTTTCAGTTTTAACCCAAAACTACAGCTCATGGTATTGGTGAGTACAAAACTACTGCAGAAGAACAGTGTGTACGTCCAGAGACAGTGGAAACTTCCACATCCCCTCGTCAAGCCCGTTCAGAGAGGGAAGGAAGCAAAAACATTCCCTCTGTGCAGACATCCCACGCTCCTGCTCAGAGCTACCGAACACATTTGAAGGATCAGATGTGGGAAACTTTCAGTGCAAAAACCTCTGTACTTGCACGCCTGATTTCAGGTACTCTTCTGGTAGTTGCATATGAAGTCAGACGTTTGCCCACTCCAAGAGTTTTCCCCAACTATTCTCAAACTCATCAACTCCGCGTACCAAATGTGCTCCCCTGCTCGAGCAATGCCAAGCGTGAGGCGCTGCGGCTTGGCAAGGAGGCTCAGTCCCACTCTGCCTAACGAACCCAGGCTTTGAGGGAAGCCTCACACACCCAGCGGTTCTGCTGAGCTGGTTCAATGTGGTTCAATGTGCCACCCACCTTACGCACCGCACAGAACACACCGAAATCAAACCGCAGGAAAGCTGGGCTTGACCGGCACAGAGCCAACGACAGTCGCACGGCACATTTGGATCCGCCCTGCAGAGCAGGGATTTTTAAGCAGAAAAATGAGTGCCGTTCTCAAAGAAAACTCAAGTCTCACTTGAAGCCAGATCCTTTTCAAATGCTAAATTTCCACACTCTATTAAAGCTCATTTCAGCTTTTTATAACTTCATCGCTAATAACGGCGATACAATTTTAAATGCTAGTGATCCTGAAAGTTGGTTAAAAATCCTGTTTATGTTTCAATAAAAATGTCTCCCTCAGAGTCTGGCTGTCAGGCTCACACGACAACCTGCCTGTCTGTAATTCACAGCCGCGTCACTCGCGCGGTACCAGGCCCATGGGGAACCTCGCCTGCCCCACGACAGCGCTGGCTTGGGAGTTTCAGCCGCACACCTGGGGACTTGGTCCACCCCGACTTGTTCAGCTGAGCCAAGAAATCACGCCGCTGCTGCCTGCCTGCTGCAGAACTGTCTCACCCCTACTGTGAATTATTAGAAAAATAGTAAAGTCACTTTGTACACTTTTTTTCATGATGGTCTTTATCTTTTTTGATTAGTCAGAAGTTTCTGAAGCAAACACTTGAAAGCGTGAGACAAGTCCTTCCTTTGTTTAATTTCTAGGACCACTAAATTGACGGCAGTTTTGTGATATACCCTGCAAAATCAATGCTGTGATACTGCAAGCACAAAGTTTATATCTAGCAGGGTGGGTGACGGACACAATACTTCCCTAGAATCAACCACAACAGGCTTCTCAGCACCTAGTAAGTAAAAACCTCTTGTAGATGGGGTTTTTTCACTTCGTATTAATCACTTCTACACTCCAGCTGCTGAAACCAAGTTTTCCTGAGGTTGCTGTTCCTCTTAGAAACATAAGAATATATTTTACTGGTTTTTTAATACCTGGAATAAAATTGTAAACATTGTTACACACACACTGCTTATCTCAGTATCAAGACAAACAAACAAACAAACACCAGTTCTATACTTGCACTAGAAGACCTTCAGGCCAGGCACTGCCTCCGCATATTTTTTACACTAGTTATTACAGACACGTGCCACTGTAACATTAGAGTACTTCTCCTGCTGCAAAAACCATTTATCCAGTTGAAATAACACAGGGTTTCACCTCCGAGCATTTCAACCCACCATAAATTCAAAGTGCCATCAAAAATCTCCAGCTGCCGTTTCCGCCTCAGCCCTGCCTTGGCAGAAAGTGAGCCAAGTGTGTTTGTCAGAGGCACTTGGATTTGCAAAATTAAGTCCTCCACAGCCAATTCTGAATCCTTGCAAACTAGTGGGAGTTCACCTATGTCATCAGTCGATCAGAATTTGGTCTCTCATCCTTACTTATTAGCATCTAGAAGTAAACTCCGGCTCATGCACAACCAGCCAGGTATTTTCTATATGTATTCACAAGGGGAAAGTCTTCCGAAGGAGCAGAGGAAGCAGCACGGCACAATTCCTTTGCTTTGGAGGACTTGAGCCAAAATTATGAGGGGAAAGGGAAAAGCCAACAAAACACTATAACACTGTCCATAAAGGAACGTCTGGTGGAGCAGAGGCTCAACATAAGGGAAAGTGTAATGTATTTCAAGAGCAAAGAAAACATAAGCTCTGTATTTGCACATTACTTTCCACAGCATCTGCATTTGCAAGATTTGATCTCTTTGGCCTCTCTGCCGGATGTTTCTTCTTCTTTTTATAGCAGAGATGGGTGAGAACAAGCCGAGTGCATCCCCTCAGCCAGAGCAGCCTGCGCAGGAGCAGCCGTATTCCATCCTGTCTCCCCCGGAGGCAACCTGAGCTTCACAGAGCTTGGCACCAGCGCTAGTCAGTCACGGATTATCACAGTTCTCCACAATTTTCAATACGTGAGAGTAAAAAAAAATTTTGTTTGGGGTCGAACAAACAATTGCATTCAACTCCAAGTGCTTTGTTTTAAACCAAGCACATTTGTAACCATTTTTTCAGTGAAGAAGGCATGGAAAGATTACATGACTTTGAAGAACAGGTTCAGTCACAAAATCCAAAAAATCCACAAAGGATGCCCGATACGCTCTGGGACTGACACAAGAACCAAATGAGAACACTACGTTATTTTTAATTATGCTTCATGCCATCACAGGATGAACGGGGCACAGGAGTCTCCAGTTTTGCCCAACACGCAGCATTTTGCTCTCACAACTGTCTAACGTCCCTCTAGGGAAGGCACTTTGGACTTCACATTGTAAACAAAACCAGAACAAAGCCACAGGTTATCTGCTAAACGCACAGTAGATAAAACAAGCTAGAAGCCAAGAGCACGTGAATTTGCAGCTAAGTACTTCCAGACAGTGACTCTCTGGTCAGAAAATATTTTTCCAGCATGGGTTTGTTTTTTGGGGTTTTGGGGTTTTTTTTGGAAGGATTCAGAAGTGAACTGAGTCTTAAAAAAAATAAAAGCAAAGCACCAAGTTGTCCTCTTTTTTTGTTCTTTCCTTTCAGAGAAAAAAGAATTCTGAGAGTATGCTCAAGGAAAGGAAAGACTGCTTTAGTTCAAATGCTGGAAAACTGATGATTTTGGCCAGGTGCCGTCCTGGGTTATTCCATCAATTCCAAGAGAGGAGGCGAGGATGGCTTAGAGGCTGCCACCAGTACAGCACCCACCACCACCCCGCCAGCAAATGCAAGCCAAAGCGCGGGGAAAGGAACAGTAAAGTGAAGCTGCTTTCAAACCACGTATTTGCTGGTTCCAGCATCTAACTAGTGCCTCTAGTCTCTGTTATGAAACAAGGGAAAAAATGTGCAAAATGTTCACAAATTAAGATGAAAATCTTCTGTGACTAAATGTAATATTTACTTGAAGTAAATCTGGTATTTACAGATTTGTTTTTTCAAGTGCTTTGGACATAAACAGGACTTTATAAATACACTGGAAAGTGTTTAAACTTCAGCCAGAGATGAATGTTTCGTTTCAGAAATTAACATTGGCTTTGGGCTGACAGAGGAATAGCTCAGCATGACAAAGCAGCATCATCTGGGCCTTTTGATGAAGACCAGCTTACAGCAACAGGTTTCCAGTTTATAACTGCAACACAAGCCCATGTTATATCACATTACAGCGAGCTAAGCTCGCTTTGGAAATAATTTGTTCACATATATTATCCGAGTACCATCATCCCTAAGACAGCATTGAGAAAAAAGGCATTTTCTATTCATACCAAGAAAAATGTTGGAAAGCATGGAAATGAGAGGCAAATGTTGTTGCAGAAATAAGAAAAACATTGCTCGGGTTTCTGAACGGAGCTGTTGAGCATGTGGCTTAAGGACTGCCGAAAGAATTAAGCGCACATTCCTTTCAGCTTGGTTCAACAATTTTCTTCATATGAAAATTACAGTATTAAACTTACTGTTGTGGAAAGAGAACATATTTACTAGCTTTTAATAGAGAGTTACTAGCTTTTAATAGATTTCAAGCCAGTGTTCACAATCTGCTGTAGTTTTACCCAAGACATTAAAATCTTTATTGGTCTAAATATTTACTTGTTTCAGTCATTCAAAAACACTATTGCCAATGTCCTGATCTAAGTAAAAGCGATTTGTATAGCGGTGAGCTATTTTACCTACAGATCCCTCCTCCTGGCCAGCCAAAATGGCCATTTCTGATACCTTCACTTGGGAAACAACGGACAGACGCCACCGTGACGGACACAACTGCCTGTGCCCGGGCACGAGGACTGGCCCCGCCGCCAGCGCCTGCTTCTCCTGGGCTGGTTCCCGACTGCCCGCCAGCCGGGTGCCACCCTCCGGCAGTGCCCCGCGCAGCCGTCTCCCCGCCACCCCCGGTGGCTCCATGCCTCTGGCCAAGACCCCAGGAGCGCCGCACGCGCCAGAGGCACTCACCGCTCGGTGCTCCAGCGCGGAACCAAACCCCTAGAGGACAGACCCCAGTTCGTGCCCCAAAGCCCCCTGGGCTGCAGTCCCAAGCAGAGGCTGCGTGCCGGCGTTGGGAGCGCAGCCCCTGGAGAGCAAGAGGAGCCATCGGCACGGCCCTTCCACCGCTGGGAGCACGGAAGCGAAGAGACAGGAGCCGGCTGACAGCCGAGTGCTGCTGCGGGATCCGGGGGAGACCGGCAGTAAACCACTAACGTCACACCACAGTCAACCATGCTGATTGAAAAGCTTCGAGTTTCATACGAAACTGGGCTGACACAGGTTTTTCATAGAATCACAGAATCATTTAGGGTGGAATGGACCTAAAGATCATCAAGTCCGACCATGAACCCAGCACTGCCCAGCCCAGCACTACCCCACATCCGTCAGCACCGCGTCTGCCCAGCTGGGAAACACCTCCAGGGGTGGCGACTCCACCACTGCCCTGGGCAGCCTCTGCCAGTGCTTGATGACCCTTTCAGTGGAGAAATTGTTCCTAATATCCAGCCTAAACCTCCCCTGGCACAACTTGAGGCCATTCCCTCTCATCCCATCACTTGTTCCTCGGGAGAAGAGACTGACCTCCCCTTGCTACAGCCTCCTCTCAGGCAGATGCAGGTGGTGAGAAGGTCTCCCCTCAGCCTCCTCTTCTCCAGGCTGGACCAGCCCCGTTCCCTCAGCCGCTCCTCATGGGAACGGTGCTCCAGACCCCTCCCCAGCTCCATTGCCCTTCCCTGGGCACGCTCCAGCACCTCCATGTCTTTCTTGGAGTGAGGGGCCCAAAACTGGACAGGATTTGAGGTGGGGCCTCACCAGCGCTCAGTACAGGGGCACCATCACTGCCCTGCTCCTGCTGGCCACACCATTGCTGATCCAGGCCAGGATGCCGTTGGCCTCCTTGCCCACCTGGGCACACGCTGGCTCACGCTCAGCCGTCTGTCCACCCACTCCCCCAGCTCCTTTTCCGCCGGCCGCTTTCCAGCCGCTCTGCCCCAAGGCTGTGGCGCTGCCTGGGGTTGGTGTGACCCAAGGGCAGGACCCGGCACTTGGCCTGGTTGAACCCCACACCACTGGCCTCGGCCCATGGATCCAGCCTGTCCAGATCCCTCGGGAGGGCCTTCCTGTCCCCTGGGAGGTCAGCACTCCCACCCAGCTGGGTGTCACCTGCAGAGCGGCTGAGGGTGCGCTTTTCCAGCCAAGGCAGCTCTTTCCCGAGCCCCTGCTGGGGGCAGAGGAGCCGCCGGGAAGCGAGCCGAGGCCGCAGCGGGGGCGCAGGGCGGGCTGTGCTCCGGCACTCCTGCCACGCTCGGGGGGTGAGCGCCCGCCTGACGGCAGGAGGACCTGGCAGCCACCACCGCTAAACGGGCACTGCTTCATCCTCAGGAGCAGACAGAGAGCCCAAGATATCCCTAGGGAAAGGAGAAGCCCACCCCCACCCCCCCCGTACAAAGGCCTCCTTGCCACAGTGCCAGTAAGTCACCTTTCCCACTCCAGCAAAATAAAGTCTCCCCGTGGCTGACATCCACGCTGGGCTACCCCCCGCGGGGGACACGTGCCAAAGCAGAGGACATAGCTTGTTTCAGAAATGCAAACTACAGATCAGGTTTAAGATAAGGTGCTAAAATAATTTTTAAAATGATAAGATTCCATAATCTAGATGGAGTCTAACCTGCATCATCTAATTTATTTTTTTTCTTTTAAAAAAAAAAAAAAAAAAGGGTTTAGGCACAGAATGTTGAAAGCCAAAAGAGACCAATAATTAAAAACTGCGTTCTCTCTTTATGAAAAGTTTAGTAGGGAGGGGGAAAAGGGACAATAGCAAAGCAAAGTGCTATTAATTTGGAAGCAAAATAATAAGTGCGTTCCAACTCACACTGGCTTTACTCTTGACTGCCACTGGAACAGGACAAAGCACAATTTGTATTTCTTCTGCTACGCAAAGCCGAGAGTCCCTGTTGTGCCTGTAGCTACAGCGAAGCAAAGGGTCCCCAGGCGCTCAGCAGCCCCTGGTCCCTGCAGACGCTGGGACAGCAGTTGTGCTGTTTTGGCCAGACGCTCTGGGGAGCTCAGAGGGTGGGTGTCTTCCTCGTCCCCTCCGACGCCACGTGCCTCTGGAGAGCCACACCGACCCGTCACACGCACCGGGACCCTCCTTGCCCTGGGAATGCTCTTGAAGCAGCCCCTTACACGTGGGACTTGCCCGTGCGCTCCCGTTAGCTAACCTCGCGCTGCCCGGCACCGAGGAACGCACCAGTACACGTGGCAAAGAGGAGCAGAGCCTGCAGGAAGTGAACAGATATTTAAATCTGGATTCTTCAAAACACATTTAAAAGCCTTTACAAAGCCTGCAGCCTGTAACGCAGGCACGCATTCAGGACTTAGCCTGTGTCACAAGAGCACGCTGCTGCAGAGCTTGCCGGTGGCAGGAGGCCGGGGGACACACCACGCTCCTGCCCGCGCCTGTTTGCCGGCCCCCGCGCGGCAGAGCCCGGGGATCCTCTCCAGCTGCCGCGGCCAGGGAAGCGGTGGCTTGGCCGCCAGAGCTCTTCCCTGTGGGAGAGGCAGGGGGGCCTTTGAACGCGCCAGACCTCGGGACTGAGCGGCCCTGAACACAGACAGGAGGGAGCCGAGCCCAGGAACATCCATTTCTACATTTCTGGGAAAGTTAAAACAGCGGCTGAGCAAGCACAGCATTCTGCTGCTATTGCACTTTTTGCTTGTTAGTTGTTCTGCTTCCATCTCCCGCTCTTGAAGGCACAGTTTTGCCTGCTTCTTCCTTCGCCCTCCATCATCTGCGGGGCTTTTTAAAGACACGACTCCATCCCTCCCTCCCTATGTCAAAAAGAGCGTCCGCACAGCGCTGACAGACGCGCGCGGGGTGGAGGAACCCCCTGCTCTCCCCTGGGGGTTCCCGTTCCCCGCTGCCCGTCCAGCCCCAGCCAGCTCTGCCCTCACAGCCCCTCACCACCCACCGCCCCGCCGGGCTCCCCCGAGCCTCAACACAGGCACCACGTGAAAGGGAAAACCAGAACGCCGAGTGTCTTCAGCTTACGACCGGTAGGCTGCATTGTGGGTGAAGGCATGTCTTTAAAAACGGCCGTATTGATCATCTGAAATTTGTGTGTGTCAGGTTAGTAAGTATAACTTCGCTACTGAATGAATAACAGACTTAAGTAAAAAAAAAAAAAGCCACGTATATTTAGACTGTTTCAATTCATATACAGTGTTAAATATAGGCAGCCTCTTGAAAGTCATTACTTTTTCCTAGTGCAACAAAAAAAAAAAAAAGAAGGAAGTCAGGCTTTTGGTTTTGAACTGTATTCAATTAAAGAGTTAGTAAGGCATTCAAAGTTTTAGATTCTTAATGCATCACCATTTAATTTCTGAATGCAAGCCAAGGAATAAACAGAAAAGAACATTTATTTTAGTGGCTGTCGAGTTGCTTCCAAATGCTCTCTATTCCACAGCCTTAATAGAAAACTAATAAATAAAACCAGATTATGCTGGGACGAGTGGAAGGGATCGCAAATCCCAGAGCCTGACTCCTCGCCAGAGGATCCCCACTCGCCCCAGGAGTCCCGGGGGAGCCTGTGGCACCTCCTGCCCCTGGAAGCGCCGTGTGTCCGAGCAGCCTGGCCTGCGGCAGCGCTGCCCAGCGGCCGGACACGGGCTGCGGGCGAGGGGGGCTGCGCTTTCCCCTGCCCTCCCCTGCCCACCTCTGCCCCACGGAGCCAGTGCTGGCACGGAGCAGCTGCCACCGCGCTCCCGCTGGCCGTGCCAAGCGGAGCCTGTCCCGGCACCCTGCACCTTCTCTGCTGCTCCCCGAAAGGACGGGAATTTGCACTAAGGGTCGTGCCGACAGCAACAGGGAGACAAGAAATGGGAGTAAGGCACAGGGTAAATAAATTTAGGTTTATTGTATTGTGATCTGTATGAAAGCATCAGGTTTCTTGACTTAGCGCAGCAGTCTGATATTCTATAAGGGGTTTTTATGGAAGAAAACTGTGTTTTGGAATAGTTTGCAACATTCATCCTTAGAGAGTGTATTACATCCAGTAATGGAAAGGTCATTCAGACTGACTTACGGTTCTGAGACAAACCAACAGAAACATACAGTTAAGTCTGAAATATACAGCACGTTTCCAAAACAAATGAAACACAATAGCAGTCACTCAGGAAACCCGCACAGAAACACTCTGCCCTCCACCAGTCCCGTCTGGCCTTACGTAGATGCCAACACAAAAATCTTTTGTTCCGCCTGGCACTGCAGAGGGGTGCCCGATCCCATTCACGAAGCTCGGGATCAGCAAGCTATTCCAGAAGAGCGGGCAGGACGGTGGCGTTTCCTCCTCCCCCTCACCCAGCAAACAGCCAAGCCAGCGCCGAGGGAGCCAGCTCGCCCAGCAGAGTGACGGCTGGTAGCGCCTGTGGGCAAAGCCCCTGTCACACCCGGGGCAAAGCAACGGCAGCCACCGGGAAAGCATTCCCCGGGTAAATAGACACTGTCACAAATAGAATTCTATAGACTTCTTTAGATGTAATCAGACCGGACTCGGGATTCATGGAATTGGAGTGGAATTCGCTCTAGTGACAGAAACGAGATCTTAGGAGCTCCTGAGCCCAAGGAACCTGGCTGTGCGCACTTGCCAGTCCACCCGCAGCTCCGAGCCGCAGCACTGAAACAAAGCTCCAGGTGTGCTAGACATGCCTGCAGGCATGCCATGAATTCGAAATTCCCACCGCTCCGTTTAATCGGCAAGTCAACGGCTCTACGCAAGCAGCGCAGGATTAACCACCACCTTCACCGAGTTCCCTGGGGATCCCCCCAGGATCCCGTTAGCGCCAGCTCGGTAGCGCACACTCCTGTACATCCATCTCACATATTACCTAGGTCACCTCCCCTCGAGGCATAAGGTATTTGAATTGTGGCCCAGTGTCACGCTGAACTTCTTTATACACTTTATCAGACTTTAGACGTTTCTACCCTTACAGTTAAAAAGCAAAACCATCAATTTTTTTAAAATTGCAGAGCTATGTTTGGTTTGTATAATAGTTTGTGTACTTTTCTGTACAAGTTTTAGGCTAAATACAGTCTGGGCAACTATTTTGTAGGACACAGAAAAAGAAACTGCGCAATATTATTCAATGCTAGAACATAAGTAAAAAACACAGACTTCAGAAGTCTCATCTTGAGATGTTTGTGAAGTCGTGTTTGGAAGAGACCGCGATTTTCCCTGTGGTGAAGCATTTTAAACCAGAACACAAAATAAACATGTTAAGTCTAGTAAACACTGTAACTTTAGCATTGTTTAAATGTTGAACTACAACACTCTCAAAGCAGAGTTCAAAGCAGGCCAGTCATTTCTTGTCTAATTTTTCATAGGACACAGCTATTACAGGAGCCGCAGAAAATCAACTGCTACACAACAGTCACTGCAAACCATTAAAGAAGCCACAGAACAGTATTATTAAGATAAAAGTAGCAGAAGAGACACACAGAGATCATTACCTAGCTCTAACCTCATGAACTCATTATAAGAATTAACATTTTTTTAAAGTATTTTTAATTAGGCATTTTATACTTGAAAATTATAGAGATGCACTCTGCTGAGCATACAAAGGGAGAAAAAAAGGAGAAAATGAGAAGTTTAAACTCTCTACTTTTCACTTTTTAAATCCATATTATGCTTTCATACTGTTTTCTCCTCCCAAATGAATTTTTAGATGCTATTCAAGATAAAAATTATTCATTTTTTTTTTTAAAGTTTAAGGTTTTAAAGAGGCCCACCAAGCGAGCACTCCCCCCGCCTTCCTAATCAGCTTCCTGCTGCCAGCGCCCGCAAAGCCAGCGCCATCGGGGGCACTTTGCCCCGCACGCCCAGGCCCACGGTCCCTACAGCCACGGACTCTTTGCTGGCAGAGCCACAGCAGAAAAACCTTATATCGCAACCCAAACTCCCCCAGGAACACGTACTCCATGACTTTCACGCAAGCCGGCACGGCACGCTCAGCAAGTGAGGTACTGCGTGTTGGCTAAGGGCATTCTTCATTCCCATGCTGGGAACAAGCACATTCCAGCAGAGCGTTCCGGCTTTCTTACCTGTAAAATGGGCATCTTCTCTTCCCTCCTCCCCGTATTTCAACACAGAAAATCTCTAATTTGTAGTATTGACCTTGACTTAGAAAGACCCATGTAAGAATTCCTACATCTATAAGACTTCTCACGTCTACAGAGACTCCTGGTCTTCAATCATAAGCCTCAAAAACTATTTAATTGAGCAGAACAACACCAGGCCCTGCCAAACAAAAGGTCTGAACCGCTGCTTACCTTCAAATAGTCCCTGCAGGCGTGCGTGAATACCATTAGGCACAGTGTGAATCACCCTGCAAACATCTGAAAATAATGAAGTTCTCTGGCTAATCAAAAAATGCTGACAAATTGAGAGCAAAACCTAATCAGCTGTGCAGAAGAAAGGCTGCAGTTGTGCCCTGAGAAGCTGGCAAGCATGACTGTAACGCATTCCACCTCTAAATTTTAATTTAATTGTAACTGGGAAATAAAACATAACATAATTCAGAAACATACTGTCATTTGTAACTTGGAAATAAACACCCGTGCCTTGTTTCTTTTACCCAGAGGTATCTGTTTGCTTGTTTGGGTGGAGGGTAGGAGGGCTGGTTTGTTTGTTTTGGGGGGGTTCTGGTTGTTTTTTCAACAATTTAAAAGACGAATTAAAGGCCGGCGGGCAGGGCCACTTTCAGGAGATGGCAAATCCTTACCTCATCACAAGCAGTGATTGTCGTGGCACACGTTTTGGTTTCACCTGGCTGGTAGGTGGGTGTTACGATCCTTATGACCGAGCTGCCAGGACTCCTTTGGGTAACGCCTGCGCCGTAGCTGTAGGTTACACCGGCCCATGGGCTTGGAGTGACACCGGCTGCCCTGTGGACTCGCTTACTGTTGCCTAAGATTCCGGCCGACTGTAACTAGCAATTGCCAAATGGTTACAGGTGGTACCAGCTATTAAACAGTTATAGTATTTCAGTTCCCGCTGATACATTACATCATTAAAGATAATCTATTTACTCATATATATGTGTGTGTGTATATATTCATGCCAATTTTGCATCAGAGGAAATGTGATCACATCATTTTAGTAGTTAATCTTAGTGTGATTAAGTACGGCTTTACCAAGAGCATTCTGATAAATAAAAAAAAAAAAAATAAAAAAAAATCATGCCTTTTTTTTAAAAAAACCTGTTTTATCTACCTGCTGTCTTGAGGAGCCGTTATCTCCTGCCCAGCAGGTGCTGCATGCCTCCTGGTGGTGAAGTGCTCTCAATTCACTATGACCACATTTATAGGTTGGAATTTTAAACTTCACACTTGGTAGTCTGGGTTTAGGGCTTTCTGTTCCAACCAAAGCACACAAGTGTGCTCTGAGGTACGCAGAAGGCAATGGAAATACCCAGCTGATTCCGGCAGAAATTGAGAGTAGGAATCTGGTCCGGGAGAGAACTTGAGGGAAAGGCTTCTCTCGGCCAAGCCCCAGGTTTGACTGCACCGCGTGCCCAGCTCCCATCACGACACGTGCAATTCTCCAACGTGCACTGGCCCCTGGGAGCCAAGAGACTGGGGAGGTGTGTGCGAGGAGAACAGAGCTTTGACAACAGCAAATCGCCCTGTCCAAAGAAAATCCTGTAGCAGCTCCAGAAGAACGGAGACTAATCCTTTAGCCTCACAAGATTCCTCAGTTCACAAACTATTTGCAAATTTAAAACCACATAGGTCACATTCAGCGAGAAACAGATAAAACCAAAACAAAGCTGCTGGTGAGCTGGTATATGCAGGGGAAAATAGGTGACACTTTCCAAAGTAAAATTCAAACCTCAATCATGCTTTCTGCAAACTACACCAACCTTTTTGTGCCTCACACGTGAATCAGAGCTACAGCTTCATGGCGAAGTTACCAGCAGGGTTTGAGAAGATACAATTAGGGTTAGTTTGGTTCTTCTTGGAACTGCTCATATCAAAACAACAAGGAGAGTTAAATCCCTTCTTTAGAGGCACTTGACTGTGATTTTGTAGAGATGCATAAACAGAAAAGTGATGACATACTCTTAGCATAACTGACATTTGTGAGTTTTAATTGCACATGCAGGAGTCTTCTAATATATTTCCTTGCTTCAGATCAAACAGCATCACAGGTGAAATCACAAGTCACTTAGATCAGTCAAAGCTGGTCAGCAGAATTTCTGACCCACGTGGTTATTTTACAAGCAGAGTGGTAAGATTGGCATTGGGGATTAAACAGATTCCTTCAGATCCTGACAACCTGGCAGAAACCATCTACAAAACAAAGTACTCCAAACGCGAATTCTCCAATTTCAAGATCGGTTTTTAAAGCTAAGGGGGAAACAAAAACTGGAATATTTACAAGGACTAGAGACTTACAAAATGCAAGAGAATCAGCGCTGCAATATTTAACCACTTCTGTTTGTGTAGCTAATTTTGTTGACATTTTATAAAGCTCTGCTGGTTCCACTCTTTCGTTCATAGCACGTCCTGTCTTTCCCTACGGCAGCGGCAGCTCAGCGTTGCGGGACAGCCGAAGGCTCCCCGGGTGCCGAGAGAGCCCGCCTGGGCGCAGCTGCGGGGACGGCCGGGCAGCGGCGGGTGACTCCCCCGCAGAGCCCCAGCGCATCCACCGTCCTCCGCTGTCCCCCCATCGGAAAAACGGGCCCTGGCACCAGCCGGAGGAACCAGAACTGGTGTGGAACATGCACCGAATCTTCCTGCTCTCCAGAGGCTAACCCACAAGCGCTCAGCCTCAGAAGCCTTACCCATTTCCATAAAGCGTTGTCTCTGCAATTCACAGCATGGAGGAAAAGAAATCCACAGATTCATGCGACTCCATCAGTGCCAGGTAACAGGAGAAGGAAAGAACGACTGTAAGCTTAGGTAAAAGCAGCACAATATCCAACCAGCGAGAGCGCAGGACATTCAGCCTGCGAATTAGCACAAAAATTGCTCTGCAGGCATGTTGTGACTGTTACAGAGCCAAGCTTAGTTTAATTTTTGAGGACAAAAGAGTAGCCCAGTGTTCACAGGAGCGTTCTGTTACGGCTGTCCCTTCCGCTCTCCTGAGGATGAGCCCGGGGAGCGGGTTTGCCCACAGCCGGCAGGGGCTCCTGTTCAGGGACAAGGGACCAAACAACCCTCTGTGGGGACCCCCAGGCCGGAGCTACGGTGAGAACTGCCGGGACGCGCTCCCCGGTGGGGGTCGTCCTCCGAGTCAGCCACCAGCATGATCCAGAGACTGGCCGCGACCTGTCTTCACGTGGTTGTCCATGTACTAAGGCGTAGGTCTGCGTGATCTGCGTTCGCTGAATGTGACTAATCTTTTTGTGTCGGCACAGCATCTTCCCCTCTCTCGAGACCAAGGCCCCTAGATTTTCCCAAGATCTAGGTCTAATCTTGCGTCTATCCTGGTACCTTGGTTACACTGTACACTGCTAAAATAGTCCTTTCCAGAGCAAGTAAACAAGACAATACAGCTGCTTCTTCAAATTTAAATTAAAATCAAACAATTCTATCGTCCTCGTGCCTCTAATAACACAAATAAGCAGAAAACTCTCTGCCTTATGCCGTGCACGTAACTGCATGCTGTGCGGTTGCCACAAGAAACAATGAGGTGCCAGATTAACTATTCTCACATACCTACAGAACGCAGCACGGGCACCTTCAAAATCTGGTTTCAACCCTGCTTTGGAAATGAAAACTGTTAAAAACCGCTCTAGCCGATGTTTGAGCTGAGCATTGAAAACATCCCGGCAGCACCTGCAAAACTACTTGAACAGGAGCCTCTGGGATTCGGTTCATCGGCCGCTTGAGTAGATTTGCAGGTCAATGTCTCTTCGCGCGAGGTGGTCTGAAAGGAGATTAAAGAGCTCACTGAAAGCACAGGAACTACTGATTGTACCTGTCAGTGCAGATCAAACATGTAATTACCCTGCTGGAGGACAACCTCCAGTAACGAGGATAGCAGATTTTCCCCAGGCACACGGAGTTTTAAACAAGCTTTTTCTCGAAACTCGAGTGACAGACGATCCCCCTCTCCATGCCCGCCTCTCGCAACGACCCGGGTGAAAGTTGTTACAGCTTTCCACAAGGCAAGAAAACCTAGACCTTTCTCACCTAATAGGTTGTTATCTGCGTGCCTGTATTAAATGCGCCTTTTGATGCGGCTGCCAGCACCGGGTGATTTACTGGCCCGTGTCACCTGAGCTGGAGAGGGTTCAAAAGCGGCAACCGGTGGGAGCCCCCGGCTGCTTCAGACCCAGCGCAGACATCAGTAACGGCCCATCCCGACCAGGAAAGATTAATTACCTCCGGACCGCGCGCCTCGGATGCTTGGCAGTCCAAAGGGTACAGAAGGCAAAAGAAAAAAAGCCGGAGCACGGAGCGCTGGGGCCATGGGGCCATCCCTCCAGAGGGGACAGGATGGCACAGGACAGGAGGGCAGCCCCATGGACAGGCAGTCCCAGCCACCAGCAGGTGAGGACAAGGATGAGGATGAGGATGAGGACGAGGACGTGTCCCGCTGCAATGGAGGCGTCAGGCTGGGCAGAGCGGGGTGGCGGTGAGGGGTGAGGCTATCGGCACCCCGGGGGCATGGGCAGCATCGCCAGCAGGGAACAGCCTTCTGCCCAGGATCCCCTGGAGAGAGCAAACGTAAACACAAAATTTTACACGCATGTAATTTTAGCTTTACATTATGGTCGTGACTTTTGGAACAGGACTGTGAATTAAAACACCTGAGTCCGGTAGCATCATCTACACAATTTTAATTTCATTTCTACATTAACACCGCCATTCCCAGACCCTTTCTGAGGACACAGAGCACTTTGCACCCACGCAGGAGAGAGGGTCTGGGGGACACCACGCACCCATCCTCAGAGGCGGGCGGCCGCGCTCTCTGCCCACGTCCCTCCCTGGCCTCGAGGAGCCGGCGAGCCTCCGTGCCAGCAGCCGGGAGATGCGTCCGGGGAACATCCTCTTCCATTCCCGCTGGAGAAGCTCCTTTTTTCTGCCTGTGACTAGCGCTCAGCACAACGCTGGCACCCCCCACAGCGGGCAGCGTCCACAACTGACAGTTTCCGAAGCAGCTTAAAGAGCCGAGAAGAAGCAGCAGGGACGCCAGGAGGTGACGACTTCCACATCAAAAAGAGAGCTCTTTACCTCAGCTGGTTCTAGCAATCTGCCCAGGCAAAACCTGCATCAATTTGATTTGTTTTCTGTGGTAAGATGCTAACTGGGAACACCCGTCACCATGCAGGAGATGTTTAAAAGGACCAGCTTTTTAGTGCAGTTGGTAACTGCAAAACAGCTTGTTTTCCTCTAGACGCTCTTGTCTGTTGCTGCACATGCTCGACAGCACATGAAAGAGTCCTGTTGCCTCCTGATCAGGTTTTACATCGCTGTAGTTTCACCGAAATCTCGAGCAGCCAGAGCAGACACGGGCCCAGGGACCCTGAGGTGCTGTGTGGAGTCAGCCGCGTGCTTCTGGAAGGCCATTCGCTTCCACAGGAGCAGAACGGAACGCCAGCGGGATTACTGCTGGGGGAGCTTGGCCCTGGGAAATGGGAGTGCAATCTCTTTTCCCAGGAACAGCTGCCTTGTTCTTTCTACATAAGCAGTAAAATTTATTCCATCTTTATCAGAGCTCCATACGAACCACCACGGCTCAGGCTGTGTGCCTGAATGCGTTTGCTTCTGTGTGTGAGAGAATCTCCATCCTTTTTACAAATATTCCTCTGACACACCGCTGCATCTCCTGGCGAGCGGTATACAGCACTGCGTGGCATAAAGCAGATGTGCCTTATAGTCCCCGTATTCATATTTGCGTAAATATACGAGCAGCTCAAGAACACTGGTTGTGTTTCCAGAATCATTTGATGTTTTGCTGGGAGCTTGTCCAATTCATTACAATGGAACTTCAGTGCCTGGCGATGGCCTTGAGCCACAGAACAATTGTACCTAAGTGTGTTACTCTGAAAATTCCCAACAAGGCACTCCGAGAGTCATGTAATCCTTTTAGAGGCCATCCAACAACCCACTGAGACAGCCCGTAACAAAACCTTATCACATTTATGCTAGTTGCCCTGTTACTAACCTGTATTTCACAGTCAGGCGAAGGAGATCACTTGCTTTACAGCTTACTTGAAGAGACTGACTTACATCACAAGCTTCAATCGGATGCCAGAGTTTGTTATTGCACTGGAGGAACCGTGATGACATCTAAAACCGGCCCTATTGCTTTAGAAAAGCAGTGAAGAGCACCTGAAGATGCGTTACTTTGACTTACTGCGTAAGTTAAGACGCTGTAAGTCAACATAAACTTTGCCCTGATGTCTAAGAACTTGAATATATTGCGTATTAAAGCAGAATTTTCTGCATGCTCATTCAAGCACAGTTTACTTAATTTCTTAAGCACTCGGCCTCAGAAGCGGAGACCTGCAGCTCTGCAGAGTACATTGGAAATCCCACGCTGGACTGTCAAACACCGCTCTGGTTCTGGCGCCGAGCGCTAAGCACCGTCAGAAGCTCGGGTCTGCGTAAAAGATCCAGACGTTTAAGATTTCATTTGGAGCGTACAAGGGCAGGTTAAGACAAGGGGAGAAACCAGAAATACTTTACTGCAAGCGCTGGGTAATTTTGTGCTGGCAGCCTTGTGCCGGCACTCGCAGTGTCCGCTCCGGGCAGCCAGGTCACCACAGGGAATTCTTTCCGGACGGGGCAGTAGTTACTGCGGAAGACGTGAGCCAGGGTGTTCTCTTACCTCGCCGTTGTTCTCCCGGGCTTCAAAAACTCCGGCAGATGGAACTGCACCAAGTCACATCTTCAGACTTTTCCCGTGCCTAAGTTACGGCAGAAGCCGTACCTTTCTCAAGGAAAAACAGATTCTGACAAAGTACAGGGCTCTAGGAGCTTAGCGACTCCTCAATCCAGCACTGGGCACGTGTCTCCTGGCCAGTCTGGCCAGATTCCCACTCCTCCTGCTGCCTGTTACAGCAAAATGAGGCAGTGGGCAGCCTCGCGCCCTGCCAACAAGTCCTTCACACCGAATTAACTTCTGGGACAGATTCCTGTTAGCATTCTTTTTCCAACACAAATTTAAAATAACATGTCCCTACACAGACAAGAGATGCTGACATGCTGCTTTACCACCAATTTTAATATTTTATTTTGTTTGTTATTACTTCCCCCATTAAGAAAACAGTAAGACAATCTGATTCAGACACAATCAGCCACACAATCTGGTACCACGCAGTGAATTGGCACAGAAGATATTAAAAGAATTTGGCCAGCGAGAAGCTGTGGAGAAAAAGAATAACACGAAAACATTTTGCAAAGGGCGTTTAACAAGAAGTGGCATAATAGGGAGAGAAGGGATAGCGCAAGGAGGAATACAATGAGGCAGAGTGGGAATGTGTGACAGGAACCGAGACACCTGGAGTACTGGTCTGCAAGACAGCCGGACCAGTCGCACGAGGAAAGAGTGCGTGTGTGGGAGGGAATGGCCGGAATCTGCAATGGAAGAACAAATTGAAACATAAGCATCAGTCAAACAAAGAAGAGCTACATAATTCAGGTACATAATTCAGATTAGAACTGCACAAAAAATAAAATATTTTGCTGGCACTGATGCGTAAAACCCATCAGCATGCTGTTCTTTAAAACTGTCGTGCCAGTAATTCTTTTTTTTTTTTTTTTTTAACTCCTGTAAAAAAAGGGATCATCCACTGTTTGCAGCTTTGGGATTCAGGCCCATCACAATCTGCTTGAAGGAAGCTGGTAGCACACCCAGCGCTACAGAAGCCCAGTGCAACAGCTCCTGATGGGCACGGAAGACGCGCAGCTCCCCGGCACGGGTTTCTGCCACACCAGGAACATCAGCATTCCGCCTCAGGAACAGCATCGGCCGCTGGAGATGCAGACTTGCTGCTTGAAAAGTAAGACTATTCCCATTTTCCACAAACGAGGAATCATTCCTTCCATCCATCATTTGCCCTCTCTGACTTCATTCCCTGAAGTTTGAGTCATTGTGCACTGACTTGCTAACGGTGAGGAAGAAGAAAAAGAAAATGCTCATTAAAAAAGTAAACAAAAAAATCGAAGGGCAAAATGAGAGCAGCAAATCACGAACTCTAGTGCAGGGTGGGCTTGAAAAGCCTGTGCCCATGTGCCTTCATGGGCCTCGCTTCCTTGGAGGGTGCCCAGTCGTAAGGAGTGTTGAAATACGTAACGGACTAAGCAGTGCTCCGTGCCGGGGCGCAGACCCCCACCCGATTTGTGCCTGGAGGAGGGTCTCCGCACTGAAGTTTGAACTCCGAGTTGTTCCCGCCCAGGCTGGGCTCCGGCTGGGGAGCGCTGGTTCGCTCCCTTGTGCTGCCACCGCAGATACTTCTGCACTTCGGCGCAGGTCACCTGCCGCTCTCCCGGGACCCCCTGGTTCCGGCGTGCCTCCCGCCACCCTGCTGCCCCCGGAACGCCGGCCTTCCCAGGCAAGGCTGGTAGGAACCTGCTCTCCCGGCTAACAGCGGGATGCCAGCCACTGTGGCACAAAAACAACGTTCACGAATGTCACCTGCCTGCGGGAACCGCAGACGCTGCGACAAGCCCACGTCATTCCTGTCTAATCCATAAGGGACTATAAAAACGAGCTGCAGAGCAACGCCGCCTTTCCTTCTCCCCGGTGCAAAGTTAGGCTATATCATAGAAATGCACACTAGGAACTGAACTGCCAGAAGACAAGCTGCAAATGCGTTCCATTTTTGGTATGTGTAATTTGCTGCGAAGACCTAGTTCAAAAGTACTTTCTTCATTCAGCATTCCTCTCCTGTGGAGTTTACCCTCAGCCACCTCTTCTTGCCAAAATATAGTTTTGCTTAACAAAAAGCTCCCTTGATTCTCCTCAACAACGAATTCCACCTAAAGCAGTGTCTTTTAACATCAGACATGGGCCAGAATTTGCCAGCAAAAGAGACAGATCAGCACGGATTTGTATAACCATTGTATTTTCCGTACGGCAGCCCCATTAAATCACAACCACATTATAATGTAAAATATTCCACATGTTCTTCAGCAACCTTCTGGAGGGAGAACTTTGTATTTTTTGTAATTTAATACTCTGTTCTCAGAAGCGTGGCAAGAGCCGGGTTTTAATTACAATACACATAGTGTATCCCTAGATGAATACGCTTTTCTTAAAACTTTGACAAGGTACATTGTCCATTTAAAATAGTTTTTTTATTTGAATGCAGATTTTCAAGTATGTGCTTTTGGAAAATATTGTCAGAAGAAACCCCAGTCCCTTTTCTACCACAGATTATGGAGACTAGAACAAATCATTTAAAAATGTCTTTTACCTCATGTTTACACCCACAAAAAACCCAACACTGGAATGTGTCGCTCTGGAAGCCTCGACCTCAGTAATCTGGTAGAAAATCAAAATTACTCGTGAAAGCAATTCATCCTTTGCCCTTCAGACTGGAACTGGGATTTAGAGGCCTCTGGCGCTGCGGGGAGCAGACGTCAGCCCCACTGGGGACAGTGTGAGCTCTCAAGTTTTCCCATGTTCTCAGGGCAGCACCTGAAAATGCCAGCACGGAATTCAGTGCCAGGGCTCAGTCCAGGCTTTGTTATTCTCCTGAGCCCGGGAGCGCCAGGTCGTACAGGCAGGTCAGTGTTTCTGGACACAAACTCCCGTGCTGAATCGAGCTCGGACCACCTACGTGTTTGGCAAAGCCCGGCACCGAGTGGTAATAAACACCAGCCAGCAGACACCTCAGGATACCAGCTTTGTACAGCTTACACGTGACATCCAGTTACACGTAAAATCACGTTCCTGCCACCTTCCCGAAGGTGGGGTTGTGTTACGCCTCACAATTCAGAACACATTCATTTTCAAGTGCAGATCATCAGGACGTTCTTCATTACTAAGCACAGACAGTCGCTTCAGGGATTTAGATCACTTCCTCATTTGTTTGATTTTGAATTTGTCTGAACAATTTTTAGAACCTTTAAAAGGTATTTTGGAGGCTTTATCTTACCTTTTCAAGTTTTATCTTACTGTTACTGCTCCAATTATACATTTGCTATTTGCAAAGAAAACACAGCATTAGCCCATATTAAGATGTTTAGTCATCGAATCAGTCCAAGAAATAACATACAGAATGATTTAGCAGCCAGCCACTGCAGTAACACATCCACGGCTGCAAAAAGAAAAAAGTCCTTTTGAGTTTGTATACAAGAATACACTAAATTGTTCATGTTTCTCTTCTCACTACATCTTTCATTTTTAACCTTAAAAAACCTGATAGTGACCCTAAACAGATTTAGCGTCCACTCAAATGTGTAATACCTGGCTCTTACCATTACCTCTTCTCAAGTATGCTGAGGTTCAGGCAATACTGAAAGATACTATCATGCTGTGGATTAAATGTTTTCAATTTTCCACGTTGTTGTAATATGGAATATTTTGCCAATCCAATAAATTAATCCCACTGTATATGCTTAATCCCTAAATCTTGGCTTTAGATAAACTCTGCCAAGAAGGGACTCTCACAGGTACTCCAAAAGCCTTTTTTTACTTATTTCCCCTGGAAGAGCATTGTGATTTAGCAAAGCATCTTCTCTTTCCGGGAATAACCTCCCGAAGCACCGTGTCAGGACTGTCAGCCCACCGGGACAGGCGGGCAGTGGTGAGCCAGGCAAGGTGCGCCTATTTCAATCCCATAAACACCCACATTTTACCTGGTGTTCAGGTTGGTGGGGGGTTTTCAGAAGTGTTTGACCAGCTGTAGTCTCGGTTTCTTCTCTCAGCCATCCCAATAGCACGGGTTTACATCCCAAAACGTGCCGCTGCCGTCCAAACAGCACCGAACGCTCCACCTGTGGGAAGAAGCAGCAAGCCACCTGAGCAGGTGAAAATGGTGGTTTGACCATATCATTCTCAGAGAATTATCGTTGCTATGTGTGCAGAAACAAGTGTGAAGCACCTAATTAGTTTTCTTGGTTCTGCAAAGTCAGGCATCGTCACGTATTTTTACCAAAACAGACTTGACAGATTTGGTTTGTCCCGGAGAACAGGCGAATACGCGGGCAGAGGCGCTACAGCTTCTGCTGGGCACCACGGCATGGGGCAGGTGCAAGCGGACACGGGCCGACTTCTGGTGCTTTGGCTTTCCTCATGGAAAATGGGAACATTTGGCAAAGCTAACATCTCTCCAAGAAAAATACCGATTCTGTGGAAAGTGCAAAATCTCAGTTTAAAAAAAAACCAATAATAAAAATTGGCTGAAAATTGCTACTCGCTTCCAGGCATAAATGACAATCTTGTTTGAAGGTTCACGTAACGCCAGGCATTGTCCACTTCCTTGTGGATTTTCTTACCTGCCAAAAGCACAGTCCAGCAGGATTTATGCTCTGTGGATTACACTGCTGTCCTCTCACTTCACTCTCCACCCTGAAGCCAATCTTCTTCTTCTTCTATTGACAACAGGCAATACGCAAACCCGCCGGTTTCTGGCAAGAAATTATTAGAAATGGCTTGGGCAGGTTTATTTATGACTGGCGCAACGGCCTGGACGTTTATCCACCAGAAAGCAGCGCTGGGCCATGAGTCTGCCCAAACCTACGTGGAGCGCTCCCGTGGCGCCCCGGCGCTGCGCTGGAATAGCTGCTCCTTGTACGGGGCGTTGGTGGAGGACGTGTAGCCACTGCATCAAATACATTCTCCAGTGCTTCCTGAGGCGTCAGACTTCAGATAAACGGGAGCATTTCTGCAAAAGAATGTGGGGGTTGTGCGTGCTTCCTGAAACAAACCCATTCTTTGCTCATTCGGAACGTGGAGATGGAGTCACGAATGTGTAACGCGCAGAACCGCCATGCACGGGAGCGCCGGTGGAATAACATGCGCGTCCCGCCCCGAGTATCCAAACCCAGCTGCTGTGTGCGCTGCACAGGTAGAAACAATTTTGGGGCTGGGCCGTAACCAGCCGTAGTAAGGCAGTTCCCCACGTGCTGCGCGTTCAACCAGCCGATCTCTGGGAACAGAGAACTGAGCGGAACCAGGGACAAGCAGCGCCAAGGGCTGTTGGGGCTCAGTGGGCAGAATTCAGGTGCTGGCAAAAATCAGCAGCGCTGGCACACGCGGTGCTGCCGGGAGCTGAGAGCACCGAGGAAGGGGCAGAGAGGGGAGTAAGGAGCTGCGGCGCTTCCTCCAGTGCCACTGGGGAGACGCATTTGGAATGACAGAGTCCCACAGTGGTTCAAAGGCCACCCAGTCCCACCCCCTGCCATGAGCAGGGTCATCTTCAACTACACCAGGCTGCTCAAAGCCCCGTCCAACCTGACCTGGAATGTTCCCAGGGTTTTCCTCAATGTTCCTACATTTTACCGTTGTGCAAGCAGTGGCATACTAGAGATTTCCTGCGGCTTACGGGGCTCATGTTTAACTTCTAATCCTGACTGCACAAGGATAAAATACTTTAGCACTAATTAAAGCACCTATTAACATACAGTTGTACAGTTTAGCCGCTCAAGGGCTCGTAGGGAGCGAGGTAATCACGTGCCGAAGTACCTAGTGACCTTTTCTAACACCCATTCCCAGTGCAAACATGCCATCCGTCAGCTTTATCACCGTTACAAACACCATTTAGCAAAACACAAGGAGCTGAAATCTAAAAAGGAATCAGGGAATCCCAGAGTCCCCGGTTGGGAGGGACCTCAAGGATCAGCCGGTCCGACCTTCCTGGGCAAAGGCCGGGCCGAGAGGGGGCGGCCCGGCAGCGCGTCCCGCTGGGTCTGAGCGGTGCCCGGGGACGGGGACGCGCCGCTCCCCGGGGGGCGATTCCAGTGGCTGGTTGTTCCCATCGTCAACCCCCCCCCTCGTGTCCCGCTGCAGCCGCCCCAGGAGCGACTCGACTCCCGCGGCTCCCGGTGAGAAGCGCCGCGCCGAGGGACAGGGACCGCCGACCCCCCGCGCCGGGTCACCGCCGCCCCCGCCCGGCACCAGGTTTAACGCGGCACCGGCCGCGGCGTTTTTGCCGGGCTCGCGCCCGACTCCCCCCCGACGGCAAACGCCACCCGCTTCGCTCCGGCGGCCCCGGCAGGGGGGAGCGGGGCGGCGCCGCCGAGCCCCGGGTCCCGCG